>JAWZYV010016432.1:0-42304 GCA_038373885.1 Cheiracanthium punctorium
TATGGTTATTTTTAAAAAAAAAGCCCATTCCTGCATCGGTATTCATGGATTCCTTTTTTTCCGGCCCATAGGGGAAGTCAGAAAGGGGGGAAGTGCGAGATTTAAACTTAAACAGAGTGTTCCTTTTGGGTGCATTTCCCTTTTTTTAACTGTCCCTAAAAACCCCCTGACATGCACAGCGCCCCCTAGAGAATTTGCGGCTTTTAAAACCAAATCCGCCCTTAGGCATGCAGATGACCTTGTTGAGGTAATCTATCCTTATTCAAGAAAAAATAACAGCATTTTCCAGGGAATAGACAGAGACCTCAGTTCCAGGGTAAAATGTCAGAATGCAATATTGTATTATGGGGACTGGAAAGTAGTGTCATTTTTTTCATGCATTGATATTTCACCTAGCTGAAGTTACTGAAGTTATTTACAGGGAATTTTGGCATGTATGAGTTATTTATCATGGGATGCATAGATCAAATGGCATTTTCCAAGATTTTGCAAGCTATTTGTGGGAATAAGAAATGCTCTTTTTCACATATAGCTCTGTATTTTTTTTTTTTTTTTCTTCCCTAAAAGAAAAAAAAATGCAAATAAATTAAGAGAGCTTTTGAGGCACTACAAATATACTCACCGTTTGCTACGCTCAGTATTAAGTGCTACAGAAGTTTCATGGTGTCCAGCATCTAGCTACATTTCTAATAGTATATCCAACCACCCGCCTAGGCAAAAATAAAGGTAAGTTGTACTTTTTTACGAACTCCACACAAGTTTTCCATGACCCTTTAAAGTGAGATTAAAGCAGCCTTATGACGATCACCCGACAGTGAATCAGCACCACACTGCAAGACTATTGCCATAGGCTGGTACATTTCCATACTTTTGAAATGTAGCTGAAATGAAATAAATAAATAAATAAATAATACATCAATAATTGGGGGGGGGGGGATTTTCTTTTACTTTTACAGCATTTTGGTATAATGTTTAATATACAGTGCATAGCTGCCAACCTTGGAGAATGAAAATTAGAGAGATTTTCAAAAAAAATTAGGGAGATTTTTTAAAAAAATTAGGGAGACTTTAGAAAACCCTTGTTATCGATGAAAAAAACTCCAGTACACATGCGTAATATATCAGTAACCAAGAAAATTACATATACACAAAAAACTTATAGCTTAAAAAATTTATTAAAACAGCTAATTTTAAAATGCGATTACTTTTTTAAAGAAATAAACAATTTTTTAAACAGTAAATACTTTTGAACTATTTGCATTCATAAAGCATCGGCAACATAGGGCAAAGGGGGTGCAAGGCACTCCCCTGGATTTTTGTATGCAGTGTTTTTCCCTTGCTTTTTTTGTTCATTTTCAACATGGTAACCATACTTTTAAGTAATCTTTGCCCCCCCCTGGGAAAATATTCTGGCGGCGCCGATCATTTTCATTACAAAAGAATTAAAATAGAGAACGTTTTGTACGTTTCGAACCGTATTTTTTGGCTATATTGGAATCCGGGAACATCTTTTAATAATGCTCCCTGCGTGATCTGAGCAACTTATTGGCAAGTTTATGCTCATAGATGAACTTAGTAAATAAGCACTCTGCTTTTATCACGCTTAGATCCTAGGGATGTAGCAAATCAGAAGTCAATCTTAAACTGTTATGCACACGCTTTAGTGTTGGTTTGATGCTTTTTCGATTTAGTGTGAGTCACCATGTCATTTCTTCCCCCGTGCACGATAGCAATATCGGCATGTACTATAGTTGCAAAATGCAAAGTTTGTACCTTTATTTGACTGGTTTGATAAATTTAAAGTCCTTGGAATAATCCGGTTTAAATTGCATTAAATACTTCTTTCCAGACATAATTTTAACCGCTCACCTCAACTACGAACACCACAATCTAGCATGCTGGATCGCAAAATACATAAACAAAACATACACGTGCAGAGTGGAGTGGAGTGGAGGGGGAAAGCTCTGTAATTCGATTCTGCGGAGTGTTATCAATAATCCCAACCGTCGTCTTTCGGAAATTCATGGGGAATCGGCGATAAAGCTTGCTACGTTCTACGTGCTATGACGTCATTACGAAATATCAGATTCGGCCAATAGTGAAGTTTCTTCAGTTTCTGTCGTTAGCATTTAACAAGTTCTGTAATTTTTTTTCAAAAATTGATAAGTACATAAAACATGGGAATAATTTGGAAAAATTCAGGAGATTTATAAACTTTTCGGGAGTTCGGGAGAACGTTCTGAAATTCGGGAGTCTCCCGGAAAAATCGGGAGGTATGGCAGCTATGACAGTGAAACCTTTCTCAGCAGCCACTCTACCGTATCGAAAATATTTGGCCGCTCTCAAGGGTTTTATTTACTATTATAAGATAATTGGTATAATGCGTAATATAAAGAAGTCTGACACCTATTCTTTATTTAAAATGAAATTTAAAACTTATCTAAAGTGAGAATAGTACTTTATTTAATGCTTTCTTTAATTTTTTGAAAAAAGGATACAACTTGTGTCTGTTTTAAGGTTTTACTTTTCTCTGAAACAACTATTTTTTCAAGTTCGTTTTTCACCTTAAAAAAGCAGATCTCTAACCGATTAGTTTGTATCAGATCTCTAACTGATTAGTTTGTATCAGATCTCTAACCTGATCAGTTTGTAGCAGATGGGTACCGCTTTGGAATTTTCGATAATTTCATTTTTCCTTAAAGTCGCTTGTGTTAAAAGTTAAGCTTGCTCGCCATTACAAACATCGGGAAATTCCTCATCAGGGACAGAATTAGCACCAGAAAGGGACAAAAATTTATTTGTAAAAAATTCATTCGTAGGACACATTCAACGCCTGATTGTCCAAGGGATTCCCCGTCTTAAGGGTGTGGGGAGAGTACAAAAGAGATAACAGATTCAATTCCAGTTATTCCTGGGTTTTATATTCCACCATAAACCTAACCTTGGGTTTTTCCGCTCAAAATTAAAGCATGGAGTGAGTAGAATGCCGCGAAAAATGAGATCTGCGATCTCGCTCTGTGGCCATTTAGAGGGGGGGTCGGGTGGCCGCTGATAGAGGTTATTTTAACATTAGATCTATGAGCCGAAAAATCCGTGCCATGAAAAATTGGCCGTTTAGATGGGTGACCGCTATACAGGGGTGGCCGCACAGAGAGGTTTCACTGTATTTTTAATTTATTTGTTTTGATTAGTGGTGTATTCTGAAAAAAATCATGATATTTTGGTACATAAATATGAAGGAAAAGAAAAACTAATGTCCGTATCACTTCAATATTTTTTAGAATATGTCTTCACACACTGTACTATACACTTAAACACACAATTCACATGCATCAAATATGAAACTTTGGAAAAATTCTCAAAAGTAAAAAAATTTTGCAGAATATGTCACTCTTGTAAATTTTTGCTGTGCAATTCCATGTTTAAAACTTTTCCTCAGGAAGTTTCATAAAAGGCACCATTTTTTTTCATTTACTTCAGTGTACAGTACAGCTTATAAAGCATAACCCTGAATTTTTTCGAGTCCCTGGTGCAGTAAGTTTATCTTGTGTCCAAAGGCAATAATGCAGATTTTGTTTCTTCAAACTAAAGTTTAAACAAAATGTCTTAATACACCTACCTTTATGTGGCTTCACTGGGCATTCATCTAAAATTAATCAAGAAGTAACTATACTTTTTTTTTTTTCCCTTCTTAGCTTATTCTTCCCATTTTTCCAGAATATTTTGATGCAAAAATAGTAAAACATTAGGGCAAAAAACTACACTGGTGACAATAAAACTGAGTTTGTAAGACAGCCATACTCAGGAAAAGTAATTTAGCCATTGATGCAAAACAGATTAAAATGTAAACATGAGTAAAAGGACTTAAAATATAAACTACTCTAAATGATACACAACTGTCATTTGTTAAAAATTAAACAAAAAGCTATAAAAACTTAAAAATAAATAATGTAATAAATTAACAAAATGAGCAAATGATAATATTCTTACAGGTTGAAATATCCCTTGTTCATATGATTCATCATCAATTCCATCTCTAAGTGGAAAATTCACTGCATAATATTTACCTTTAACCGGCTCCAATATCCTATTAAGTAAATATAATAAACAGTTATTATTTAATTTGTCAAATAAATGTACTGTACATCTAAGGAGAAAAGGGGTAAAAGAGGGGAAAAAAAAGCAATTAACAATACTTATAAATTCACATTTTTATATGCAGCTCCCTTTTAAAGTAAAAAAAATTCTTGCACCTGATATATTTTTTAAAAACTAATAGCACATAATAATAAATACACAAAAACACATTACCCTCAAATCTCCTGTACCAGGAAAATATTCTCCGTATTTATGAAAAGAGACTGTCATGACACGATCAGTAGTATAAAAAGCTTCTTCTACACCATCTCCATGATGAATATCAATATCAATGTATAATAACCCGCTGATGATACCTATAAATGATAAATAATGGTTTCAGTATGACAAAAATTTAATTTAATACTGAATTTTAAAACAGTTTCTAAGTTTAACATGTTTTTTAAAGATAAGTTTACTCACTTCAAAAGCTCCAGAATAGCTAAAACAATGTCATTTACATAGCAAAACCCAGATGCTTCAGACTTTTTTGCATGATGCAATCCACCAGCCCAATTAACTGCAATTTCAGCTGCTTGCTTATTCAATTTGACAGCTCCAGCTAGAAAAATGTATTAATTAGATTCCTAAAGAAAACCATTTTTCTATACTACTTTAAACGTACTATGTAAATCAACATGCTTAAAACTTCAACACAAGGATGTTTAAAATTCGAAAACCGGTAAACAAGGTTTAAATAATTGATATAAAGGCAGATGTGTTCTGGGCATAATTAGAGATAAGTAAAATAGATTAACAAAGCTAATTAATTCGGATGGTATGAAAAATTATGCTTTGCTGTTTGAATAACGCAATGCTGCAAAGCTCATATGGAATTAGTAATTTTAAATGTATTATATGTAAATAAAACCAAAGCACTTGGTGTAACCCTGCTAGCATAATTTGCATATTTTAAGTATTTTAAAGGAGTCAACTAAGCTTCCAAAGGTACTGTTTTTTGAAATAAAGTCACTGCCTTATAACTTACTTTTAAAATACAGAATGTTCACATAAGAACACCCTGACCTTGAAGCTCCAAAATTTTAAATTAAAGAAAACACAGCCTTTCTGAACAAATTTAAAAAAAAAAAAGAACACTTTAAAATTTATAAAATTATAAATCTTCATTGTATCAACATCAGAAAGCAAGACCACAGTCCAGAAGAGGAAATCCTGACCCATTTCTACTTCAAGAATTTAAAACACATAGCTACTTCAAACAAAAAGAAAAAATAAATAAATAAATAAATAAAAGAGAGGGAGAGAGAGAGAGAGAGAGAGAGAGAGAGAGAGAATACTCTAGAATGTTTGATAGATAAGGAAGATATAGCTTTTCTAAATCAAGTTATTTTTCATGATTAATTCTTCTTTGAGGGAGATTGGGAACTTTGATCCTCTAGAATGTAGTTACATAGAGCATTTATAACTTTACGATTCTTAAAAAGTTATTTTTTGATTTAACATGTCTAAAAAAGTTGTAACTTTAGTTACATAATTATAGTCCTTCAGAGTTGTAAAATTTTGTAAACTTTTAATTACAAAATCACTCATACGTATTTTGCATCATAATAGGACTAAAAATCAATACAGTAGTCTCTCAATAGTTCGAGTTTCCCATAAATCCAAGTTAGTGAAAAAATCAGTTTGGCTCCCAAATAATGACTAACAGAAAACATATGAAAGAATTTTTTCACACTGCGAAATTCAAATACTTGGCACACCCAGAATGAAGCCAGATCAGAAATCCGCCCTTCCAAAGTAAATGGGTGTGTTCTTCCTATAATGTCTCTCAAGACATTTCTGAACAGGGTTGACATACTGCTTTGGCAATAACACGATACTGCTGCGCGGAAATGGGTCAGAAAATGCAATTGACTATTATTTTCCGATATAACCAACCTGTTCTAATCATCAGTAATGTAATAATATGTAAGTAATTTTTTATTTAAATATGCAGTCAAATTGCAAAAATTGTTTTATTTCCATTTATTTGTTTATTAACCCATTCGTGCCTGGATATTTTTGCGACTTTCTTCGATTTTTGCTAACACCAGCAGTAATCCCCAAAGCAGAATGTTTTGCAATGTTCTGCAACGCTCTCTCAACTAGCCAAAAATGTTCTGCAGGAACATTAATTGAACAGATATATATATGTAGAGAAAATATTTCGAACTAAAGCTTAAAATTCCCGGTCGCCAGTCGCCAGGTGGCGATTAAACTTAAAAAACTGGTGATTTACGACTTTCTGACTACCGGCCAGACGAATTCTATCGTTTGTAACTCAGGTTTCACACTAGACTGAGGGATTGTGCGATTCTTGCAATGCCACACAGAATCCTCCTCAAAACAAACAAACAACAACAAAAAAAAAAAAATAAAAAAAAAATAACAGTAGCAGGCTTTTCCTGTGTGCTGGGTTGTTCAATTTTGATGAAGCAGCTAAATATTTAATGGGATAAAGAATCAAATATCATTAAATTCTATTGTTATCAAAATCATTTGTGTATTATATTGCTAATTTTGATATTTATAATCTGCTGAGCTCATTCTAGGCGAGGTCAGTGGTGCGCCGCGCCCCGATGCCCTTTAAAAAAAAAAAAAATTCGTTAGCGCCCCGATGATGAAAAACTAGACACCCTCTTTTGCCAGCGAAGTTCTTTTTTAAGAAAGTTTATTTAGCCCTTTTATGTTTTGTTTGCTTACACCTAATGTGTTAATGATACTTGTCAAATGTAAAGAAGGAATTTGCACAACTGCTATGGTAATAGAACTCTCCCGCCCTCTTTCCCCCTCCCGGAAGCACTCGGGAGGCCCAGTCCGGGTAGTAGCGGACCTTGATGAGAAGGGAGATGGAAATCAACTGTGTAAAAACTAATTCATCTATAATTTTTTTATTAATGGACCGATTTGTTTGAAAATTTGGGGAGCACTTTTAAATGCAAAAATTGATTCAGAGTCTAAATTTTAAAAAGACATCTTAATTTGTTCAAAAGTTAGAAATTTATTGTCAAAACATAATTTCTTTCCCCTTTCTTACTTTGTGGCTTGGAGTTACAGAATGCTTTATGGTTTTCTTTCTGAGCTAGACGGGGAGGGGAGAAGATAGTGATGTTCTTATCTCCTTTCCGGCTATTTCAATATTACCACTTAAATAGATGACCAGCTGATTGTTAATAGCAACGGAATATTTATTATGGCTGCATGATAATCCTGAAAATTTTTTTAGCTATTGTTGTCCATTAAAAAAAAATTAATTAAGAACTGGAATTTGTAGTGGAATAAATATTGAATAACTGGAATAGATATTTATACCATTATAGGGTTATTTTTAACAGAAGAGTTATTAATATTTTTATGCATTAACTATAATATTTTAATTGTTTGAACTTTGCAAAATAGAGAATGAAAATAAAAGTAAAATAATTTTCTCAATAAAAAGACTTTTGTTCCTTAAGACTTCTGGGTATTTCATATTTAAAATCTTTTTTCTTCCTTTATAATCTTACCCCCCCCCCCTCCCTACAACCAAATGCTCAGAGGTCTGGTGCACTTAAGTACACAATCAGTGTAACAGACCCTGTGTCTCCTTGTCATGAAGTATGCAAAAGTGCTAGTGCAAATATAATGAGACGTTTCTTTGGTGAAGATGGGCCTGGAAAGTTGATATGTGTTTGCACTGCTGACATTTTATATACAGCTTTCTTTCCATCTTTTTCTGGGGAGTTAAATGAGTATGGAGAAAAAGAACTTGCAGAATTCTGTACAGTTTTTAATAAAATATATTGAATTTTTCGATTTTTCAGAAGAGATAATTAGAAAATATAATCGGGCCAATAATTTAAATTTATCATACGCTATCGATGTTAATTTTTATATAAGTAAGCCTAAATATTCTTAATTGCAACAAAAACCATAAAATATTCAAATGTTGCATTCGCAAAATGTCGCAATTCTCAAGATTTTCAGACCGATGTTTCGAAATCGCGTAAATTTTTGGACCCGTTTATAGTAGTTTTGCATTTCTAAATGCATCCATAATTACTTAAAGCATAGTATGTATTATCTATAATTATGAATAAACTGTAATAGGCAGACCAGTTTAACAAAACAATCGTTCACAGCATAAACTTGCAAGAGCGCGAAACATCCGGAGCATCGTTACTAACTGCTTTTGCCACGCCGGTAAAATCTGAAATTATGAATATTTATTAAATAATTTGCAACCGTGTAGTTACTAAACATAACTTCTGACATTGCAGTATCAAGATCCACAGGCGGAATTGCTTAATCTCCCTTTCCCTTTCTAAGTATGCGCGCATATTTGTTTGAAAATCCTGATCGCGTTTTCTTGTTGTGTCAGCAGAAAACAAACATCGGAGAGGCACCTTTAAGGTCAGCTCATAGCTCACGAAAGATGAAATGAAAAAGCTATTTAATAAACATCATATTCAGAAGAGGGTAAATTATTTGCAAAAATGCATTTTAACGGGTTGCATGTATGAAGGTCTAATTTTACTACTTGTAATTTTGAAGTGGCCATTTTAATCGATTGTATTTTTGTAAAGGAGCCGTTTTAATCCAATTTTTTTAAAGGGGTCGCACATAACAATTCTCAGTTTTATATGTTCCTATAATTTTTAAAAAATTATAGGAGTATTACACTCAAAGCAAGAGACTGTCTCGAGCAGACATATTTACCCGGGGAAAAAACGTAGCTAGAAAATGTGAATGTGAATGATATTGCAAGTGATAAGCGCTGTCCGTTCTCCACATGTAGGGTCCAAAAAGGTGGCGCTCTCCCAGAAGGAGATGATCAAGCGCCATTTGGGTGATAATTCACTTTTGACTAATTGCCGCCGTGTCATCTCCCCCCCCCCCCCCCCCCACACACACACACAAAGGAATATATTCTTTCTATGCCTGGATGCAGGAGATGAAATGGTATCCCTCCAGATTGCTGTCTGGCTTTTGAGTTTGACTTTCTGTTTAAAGTGATTGATTTCTCCCCTCTCTCTCCCTTTTCAGTCCTCATCCGTAATTGTTCTGCAGTGGAGCTCTTTGTTCTGCGACGCACGTCGCCGATTTCGGCATGTTCTGCGTTGGGGATGCTGACTTGACTTAAACCACATTTCTATGGATCTCAAAGGGAAAGAAAATCCTGTCGAAGGATTGCATTTCAGGGTCATACAGAAATTACAAAAGAAAATCTTCAAAAAGAAAAGTCTTTCCACTCTAGCAGTGAATTTTTGCATCCAAAATCATGTATAGTCTTCGGTCATGGTCATCTTTCTTTAAAGTTATCT
The DNA here is from genome assembly GCA_038373885.1 of Cheiracanthium punctorium. Classification (NCBI taxonomy): domain Eukaryota; kingdom Metazoa; phylum Arthropoda; class Arachnida; order Araneae; family Cheiracanthiidae; genus Cheiracanthium; species Cheiracanthium punctorium. The sequence goes on from JAWZYV010016432.1 coordinate 9,441, forward strand.
CTGCGGCATTGTATGATGAAAGGCTGATCTATGGTACATCGCCTCATGAGTGTATGGGGCACGTTTTACTAATTGGGAATGTTTTTGTGTGGGGATCATATATAAATTTTTAAAATGTAAGTTTTTTTAAATGAACGTGAGAGGAATTTTCTTTTAACAGTGTCTTATTTCTGATCTTATTTTGAACATTTTTTCCAATTTGCATTGCCTACTTATTTCTTATAGATAAAGAATTAAAGCCCGTTACCACCTTTTTGGGACATCCTCTATATACAGGGTGTCCAGTGCTAACGGTGCCCAATGGCTATTTCCAAAACCGTTAGTCAGAGATACATAGTTCCAATTGCATAAATTCTCTATATTGTATAATCTTTTATATCCAGTGATCGATCTAAGATTTTTTTCAGAAGAGTAAAATTACTCCTTAACCATTATAGAAGGAGTATTTTCCTATCCAGAGGAGTAATTAAAGCAATGAACAATTATCCTACATTTTCAAATGCATAATTAAATTGCATTTAACACATAAATCAATATATAATAACGGATTACACAATCTGGGTACACTGTTAGTGTTAACTGTAAATTTCACTGTTTACATTAAAAGTTATCGCAGGGGGAAGTCTCGCCGTAATCACAGATCATTAAACGGAATTTTATATGGAAAAGGAATACGTAAAAACATGCATTCCGAAATTCTTAAGGTGTATTCTGAATTTCTAAGGCATGAATTACGCATCTAGAGGCATTATCGTGATCACGAATTATATCAGAAACATTCAGTCAATAAATCAATTCTTATAAAAATTATGAAACTTAAGTTTTTATATGGTCCCCTGATCATTTTTCTTCATACAATTTCATGCACAATTAAAAAAAAAAATTCGCCCTCCTACGACCAAAATTTGCCGAGTTATTGAACAGCAAACATTTTGACTTAAGGCACTTTTCTATGTTTAAAAACTGTCCCGTTATGGTAAAACATTAAGGGACCCTATAAATATTGAAATTTTGAATTGTAGGTTATAAAATCATTTTCTGGTATAATGTGGAGAAAGAAGCAAAACTAATTTTAGAATACTAATCTTTAAGCAAAGGGTTATAATCAAGCTCAGTAAAAATCTATCCGGGATCAGACTTACTAAGTCGTATATACGTGTAGCATGCACATGCGTAACACCTAGAAGTACAGGTAGAGTTTTCTACATGGGTGCATATTAGCATTGTAGCCGAAGGAAGCTTTACTTTGAGAAAATGTTACGCTAAAAGGATTTGTAATATTATTTTAAGTTTCTAAAATGCATTTATCCGTACTTTAAAATGTTTCATTTTTTAATTTAATGTTTAAAGATGTGTCTTATTCTCTTGTTTTTATATTTTAAGTTATTTAACACCAGTTCATTTTTAAAAATTCTATTTTCAGTATAAGTTATATTTTATGTTAATTTATTGAATGCACATAGTTAAACATTAATCTTCTTTATTGCAATCTACAATCATAAAATAGTTGATAAAATTGCTAATAAATATTACAAGGCTCAAAACCATGTACATTAATTTTTCTCAAATTCATTTTGTTTACAATCCATATTTCGCTCCTCGAAAAGTGCTCAAACTTTAAGCTGCTGTAACTCTGTGAATTTTGGCTGTAGAAAGATTAATTTTTTTTTATTGTGCATGAAATTTTTTAAGAAAATTTTTTCTAAATATAACTGATAGCACGGGGGTATCATATAAAAATTTAAATTTTGTAATTTTTATAGGAATTAATTTATTAACTTTAATTGTTTCTGATATAATAGATTAAACAATCGAAAGCATTTTTGCAACTGGAACCATGTGTCTCTGACTAACAATTTAGGAAATAGTCATTGGGCACCGTTAGCACTGGACACCCTATATAAATATCTATATATATATGTATATTAACAGCATTGTCCACTGTACCGTGGAGCACAGTTTGAAGAGCTGGGCATAGAATAATTTACTATCTGAAATCAATATAGATAGATAAATGCACAAGTATGTCACTAACAAAAGTTTTGTGATTTATTTGCACCCCAACTTTGAGACATTCTTTAGATTTTCAAAGCAATCTTTAGATTTAAAATGTTTCTTAAAAGTTTAAAAGAAACTTCCCTTTTCTGCTCTTGAATTCAATACTTAAGAAAAAAAAAAAATATTATCATTCAATGCCTATGATTCAAATAACAAAAAAACAATTTATATCAGAAAAAAACAGTTTGCAACTTTTTTTTTTGGGGGGGGGGGGGGGGCGGCGAATGTTGCCATTTTTAAAATGAAATCTCTTGGCGAGAAAAACCTATAGATTTTTAGTCAATTGGATGACAGATAGTCCTTGGGACAAAGCTTAAATTCATTTTTTGTGGTGATTTTATTCTTTTTATGACTAATATTCTTTACACATAAATATTCAATACTCAAAAAAATGAAAGGGAAAATCACTTATTATTTTTAATCTAATTTCTTTAGAATGTGGAATTATAGCTTTGGGATAAGCAAGGTTAAACCTGGCCCATTTTAAATTTTCACCAACCCGTCATTTGTCAAATTAGATTTTGCCAGATTTTCATTAAGAAATAGAATCGCGAATATTTTTGCCAAAACTAATTCTCCCCTGTCCCTGCAATTTGCCATGCTGGTGATCAACAGTCGGAACCTTAGATAAGGCATGTAGATGATATTGCACTGTAATATTTCATTTTTTAATGAGGAAATAATGAATTTTTGGCATAGTAGAGAATTTTAATTATAGTGCTAAAGGATCAATTTTTTATTACAGGGCTAAAATAGTTATTGATATTTCCAAAAAATGAAAAATAAAATTACAAGCATATTTAAAGTTCTATTTCTAGGCTCCTCTATGAACATAAATGTTTGTAGTAACAAATATTTGAACTTATTTCTAAATAAATTATCTTGAATATTTTTAGAACTAAATTGGAAGGGGATGTCAATTGGCTGACATTTTAAAAAAGAGCTGTTTTACAAAAAATATTAAATAAAATAGTGATACACTTGAAAATGTAATTTTTATAAAGGTTTGAGTAGTTTTATTTAGAAAAAAGTCTAAAAGCATTATCGAACTGATCAGTACGATAATGCTTTTAGACTTTTTTCTAAATAAAACTACTCAAACCTTTAAAAATTACATTTCAAGTGTATCACTTTTTATTTAATATTTTTGTAAACAGCTCTTTTTAAAATGTCAGCCAATTGACATCCCCTTCCAATTTAGTTCTAAAATATTCAAGATAATTTATTTAGAAATAAGTTCAAATATTTGTACTACAAACATTTATGTTCATAGAGGAGCCTAGAAATAACTTTAAATATGCTGTAATTTTATTTTTCATTTTTGGAAATATCAATAACTATTTTAGCCTGTAATAAAAAATTGATCCTTTAGCACTATAATTAAAATTCTCTACTATGCCAAAAATTCATTATTTCCTCATTAAAAATGAAATATTACAGTGCAATATCATCTACATGCCTTATCTAAGGTTCCGACTGTTGATCACCAGCATGGCAAATTTGCAGGGACAGGGGAGAATTAGTTTGGCAAAAATATTCGCGATTCTATTTCTTTAATGAAATCTGGCAAAATCTAATTTGACAAATGACGGGTTGGTGAAAATTTAAAATGGGCCAGGTTTAACCTTGCTTATCCCAAAGCTATAATTCCACATTCTAAAGAAATTAGATTAAAAATAATAAGTGATTTCCCTTTCATTTTTTTGAGTATTGAATATTTATGTGTAAAGAATATTAGTCATAAAAAGAATAAAATCACCACAAAAAATGAATTTAAGCTTTGTCCCAAGGACTATCTGTCATCCAATTGACTAAAATCTATAGGTTTTTCTCGCCAAGAGATTTCATTTTAAAAATGGCAACATTCGCCGCCCCCCCCCCCCCCAAAAAAAAAAGTTGCAAACTGTTTTTTCTGATATAAATTGTTTTTTGTTATTTGAATCATAGGCATTGAATGATAATATTTTTTTTTTTCTTAAGTATTGAATTCAAGAGCAGAAAAGGGAAGTTTCTTTTAAACTTTTAAGAAACATTTTAAATCTAAAGATTGCTTTGAAAATCTAAAGAATGTCTCAAAGTTGGGGTGCAAATAAATCACAAAACTTTTGTTAGTGACATACTTGTGCATTTATCTATCTATATTGATTTCAGATAGTAAATTATTCTATGCCCAGCTCTTCAAACTGTGCTCCACGGTACAGTGGACAATGCTGTAAATATACATATGTATATAGATATTTATATAGGGTGTCCAGTGCTAACGGTGCCCAATGACTATTTCCTAAATTGTTAGTCAGAGACACATGGTTCCAGTTGCAAAAATGATTTCGATTGTTTAATCTATTATATCAGAAACAATTAAAGTTAATAAATTAATTCCTATAAAAATTACAAAATTTAAATTTTTATATGATACCCCCCGTGCTATCAGTTATATTTAGAAAAAATTGTCTTAAAAAATTTCATGCACAATAAAAAAAAAATTAATCTTTCTACAGCCAAAATTCACAGAGTTACAGCAGCTTAAAGTTTGAGCACTTTTCGAGGAGTGAAATATGGATTGTAAACAAAATGAATTTGAGAAAAATTAATGTACATGGTTTTGAGCCTTGTAATATTTATTAGCAATTTTATCAACTATTTTACGATTGTAGATTGCAATAAAGAAGATTAATGTTTAACTATGTGCATTCAATAAATTAACATAAAATATAACTTATACTGAAAATAGAATTTTTAAAAATGAACTGGTGTTAAATAACTTAAAATATAAAAACAAGAGAATAAGACACATCTTTAAACATTAAATTAAAAAATGAAACATTTTTAAAGTACGGATAAATGCATTTTAGAAACTTAAAATAATATTACAAATCCTTTTAGCGTAACATTTTCTCAAAGTAAAGCTTCCTTCGGCTACAATGCTAATAATCACCCATGTAGAAAACTCTTACTGTACTTCTAGGTGTTACGCATGTGCATGCTACACGTATATACGACTTAGTAAGTCTGATCCCGGATAGATTTTTACTGAGCTTGATTATAACCCTTTGCTTAAAGATTAGTATTCTAAAATTAGTTTTGCTTCTTTCTCCACATTATACCAGAAAATGATTTTATAACCTACAATTCAAAATTTCAATATTTATAGGGTCCCTTAATGTTTTACCATAACGGGACAGTTTTAAACATAGAAAAGTGCCTTAAGTCAAAATGTTTGCTGTTCAATAACTCGGCAAATTTTGGTCGTAGGAGGGCGAATTTTTTTTTTTAATTGTGCATGAAATTGTATGAAGAAAAATGATCAGGGGACCATATAAAAACTTAAGTTTCATAATTTTTATAAGAATTGATTTATTGACTGAATGTTTCTGATATAATTCGTGATCACGATAATGCCTCTAGATGCGTAATTCATGCCTTAGAAATTCAGAATACACCTTAAGAATTTCGGAATGCATGTTTTTACGTATTCCTTTTCCATATAAAATTCCGTTTAATGATCTGTGATTACGGCGAGACTTCCCCCTGCGATAACTTTTAATGTAAACAGTGAAATTTACAGTTAACACTAACAGTGTACCCAGATTGTGTAATCCGTTATTATATATGATTTATGTGTTAAATGCAATTTAATTATGCATTTGAAAATGTAGGATAATTGTTCATTGCTTTAATTACTCCTCTGGATAGGAAAATACTCCTTCTATAATGGTTAAGGAGTAATTTTACTCTTCTGAAAAAAATCTTAGATCGATCACTGGATATAAAAGATTATACAATATAGAGAATTTATGCAATTGGAACTATGTATCTCTGACTAACGGTTTTGGAAATAGCCATTGGGCACCGTTAGCACTGGACACCCTGTATATAGAGGATGTCCCAAAAAGGTGGTAACGGGCTTTAATTCTTTATCTATAAGAAATAAGTAGGCAATGCAAATTGGAAAAAATGTTCAAAATAAGATCAGAAATAAGACACTGTTAAAAGAAAATTCCTCTCACGTTCATTTAAAAAAACTTACATTTTAAAAATTTATATATGATCCCCACACAAAAACATTCCCAATTAGTTAAAACGTGCCCCATACACTCATGAGGCGATGTACCATAGATCAGCCTTTCATCATACAATGCCGCAGAGATAACTTTAAAGAAAGATGACCATGACCGAAGACTATACATGATTTTGGATGCAAAAATTCACTGCTAGAGTGGAAAGACTTTTCTTTTTGAAGATTTTCTTTTGTAATTTCTGTATGACCCTGAAATGCAATCCTTCGACAGGATTTTTCTTTCCCTTTGAGATCCATAGAAATGTGGTTTAAGTCAAGTCAGCATCCCCAACGCAGAACATGCCGAAATCGGCGACGTGCGTCGCAGAACAAAGAGCTCCACTGCAGAACAATTACGGATGAGGACTGAAAAGGGAGAGAGAGGGAGAAATCAATCACTTTAAACAGAAAGTCAAACTCAAAAGCCAGACAGCAATCTGGAGGGATACCATTTCATCTCCTGCATCCAGGCATAGAAAGAATATATTCCTTTGTGTGTGTGTGTGGGGGGGGGGGGGGGGGAGATGACACGGCGGCAATTAGTCAAAAGTGAATTATCACCCAAATGGCGCTTGATCATCTCCTTCTGGGAGAGCGCCACCTTTTTGGACCCCACATGTGGAGAACGGACAGCGCTTATCACTTGCAATATCATTCACATTCACATTTTCTAGCTACGTTTTTTTCCCCGGGTAAATATGTCTGCTCGAGACAGTCTCTTGCTTTGAGTGTAATACTCCTATAATTTTTAAAAATTATAGGAACATATAAAACTGAGAATTGTTATGTGCGACCCCTTTAAAAAAATTGGATTAAAACGGCTCCTTTACAAAAATACAATCGATTAAAATGGCCACTTCAAAATTACAAGTAGTAAAATTAGACCTTCATACATGCAACCCGTTAAAATGCATTTTTGCAAATAATTTACCCTCTTCTGAATATGATGTTTATTAAATAGCTTTTTTATTTCATCTTTCGTGAGCTATGAGCTGACCTTAAAGGTGCCTCTCCGATGTTTGTTTTCTGCTGACACAACAAGAAAACGCGATCAGGATTTTCAAACAAATATGCGCGCATACTTAGAAAGGGAAAGGGAGATTAAGCAATTCCGCCTGTGGATCTTGATACTGCAATGTCAGAAGTTATGTTTAGTAACTACACGGTTGCAAATTATTTAATAAATATTCATAATTTCAGATTTTACCGCCGTGGCAAAAGCAGTTAGTAACGATGCTCCGGATGTTTCGCGCTCTTGCAAGTTTATGCTGTGAACGATTGTTTTGTTAAACTGGTCTTCCTATTACAGTTTATTCATAATTATAGATAATACTATATGCTTTAAGTAATTATGGATGCATTTAGAAATGCAAAACTACTATAAACGGGTCCAAAAATTTACGCGATTTCGAAACATCGGTCTGAAAATCTTGAGAATTGCGACATTTTGCGAATGCAACATTTGAATATTTTATGGTTTTTGTTGCAATTAAGAATATTTAGGCTTACTTATATAAAAATTAACATCGATAGCGTATGATAAATTTAAATTATTGGCCCGATTATATTTTCTAATTATCTCTTCTGAAAAATCGAAAAATTCAATATATTTTATTAAAAACTGTACAGAATTCTGCAAGTTCTTTTTCTCCATACTCATTTAACTCCCCAGAAAAAGATGGAAAGAAAGCTGTATATAAAATGTCAGCAGTGCAAACACATATCAACTTTCCAGGCCCATCTTCACCAAAGAAACGTCTCATTATATTTGCACTAGCACTTTTGCATACTTCATGACAAGGAGACACAGGGTCTGTTACACTGATTGTGTACTTAAGTGCACCAGACCTCTGAGCATTTGGTTGTAGGGAGGGGGGGGGGTAAGATTATAAAGGAAGAAAAAAGATTTTAAATATGAAATACCCAGAAGTCTTAAGGAACAAAAGTCTTTTTATTGAGAAAATTATTTTACTTTTATTTTCATTCTCTATTTTGCAAAGTTCAAACAATTAAAATATTATAGTTAATGCATAAAAATATTAATAACTCTTCTGTTAAAAATAACCCTATAATGGTATAAATATCTATTCCAGTTATTCAATATTTATTCCACTACAAATTCCAGTTCTTAATTAATTTTTTTTAATGGACAACAATAGCTAAAAAAATTTTCAGGATTATCATGCAGCCATAATAAATATTCCGTTGATATTAACAATCAGCTGGTCATCTATTTAAGTGGTAATATTGAAATAGCCGGAAAGGAGATAAGAACATCAACTATCTTTCTCCCCCTCCCCGTCTAGCTCAGAAAGAAAACCATAAAGCATTCTGTAACTCCAAGCCACAAAGTAAGAAAGGGGAAAGAAATTATGTTTTGACAATAAATTTCTAACTTTTGAACAAATTAAGATGTCTTTTTAAAATTTAGACTCTGAATCAATTTTTGCATTTAAAAGTGCTCCCCAAATTTTCAAACAAATCGGTCCATTAATAAAAAAATTATAGATGAATTAGTTTTTACACAGTTGATTTCCATCTCCCTTCTCATCAAGGTCCGCTACTACCCGGACTGGGCCTCCCGAGTGCTTCCGGGAGGGGGAAAGAGGGCGGGAGAGTTCTATTACCATAGCAGTTGTGCAAATTCCTCCTTTACATTTGACAAGTATCATTAACACATTAGGTGTAAGCAAACAAATAACAGTAAACAATAAAAGGGCTAAAGAAACTTTCTTAGATTAAAAAGAACTTCGCTGGCAAAAGAGGGTGTCTAGTTTTTCATCATCGGGGCGCTAACGAATTTTTTTTTTTTTAAAGGGCATCGGGCGCGGCGCACCACTGACCTCGCCTAGAATGAGCTCAGCAGATTATAAATATCAAAATTAGCAATATAATACACAAATGATTTTGATAACAATAGAATTTAATGATATTTGATTCTTTATCCCATTAAATATTTAGCTGCTTCATCAAAATTGAACAACCCAGCACACAGGAAAAGCCTGCTACTGTTATTTTTATTTTTATTTTTGTTGTTGTTTGTTTGTTTTGAGGAGGATTCTGTGTGGCATTGCAAGAATCGCACAATCCCTCAGTCTAGTGTGAAACCTGAGTTACAAACGATAGAATTCGTCTGGCAGGTAGTCAGAAAGTCGTAAATCACCAGTTTTTTAAGTTTAATCGCCACCTGGTGACTGGCGACCGGGAATTTTAAGCTTTAGTTCGAAATATTTTCTCTACATATATATATCTGTTCAATTAATGTTCCTGCAGAACATTTTTGGCTAGTTGAGAGAGCGTTGCAGAACATTGCAAAACATTCTGCTTTGGGGATTACTGCTGGTGTTAGCAAAAATCGAAGAAAGTCGCAAAAATATCCAGGCACGAATGGGTTAATAAACAAATAAATGGAAATAAAACAATTTTTGCAATTTGACTGCATATTTAAATAAAAAATTACTTACATATTATTACATTACTGATGATTAGAACAGGTTGGTTATATCGGAAAATAATAGTCAATTGCATTTTCTGACCCATTTCCGCGCAGCAGTATCGTGTTATTGCCAAAGCAGTATGTCAACCCTGTTTCAGAAATGTCTTGAGAGACATTATAGGAAGAACACACCCATTTACTTTGGAAGGGCGGATTTCTGATCTGGCTTCATTCTGGGTGTGCCAAGTATTTGAATTTCGCAGTGTGAAAAAATTCTTTCATATGTTTTCTGTTAGTCATTATTTGGGAGCCAAACTGATTTTTTTCACTAACTTGGATTTATGGGAAACTCGAACTATTGAGAGACTACTGTATTGATTTTTAGTCCTATTATGATGCAAAATACGTATGAGTGATTTTGTAATTAAAAGTTTACAAAATTTTACAACTCTGAAGGACTATAATTATGTAACTAAAGTTACAACTTTTTTAGACATGTTAAATCAAAAAATAACTTTTTAAGAATCGTAAAGTTATAAATGCTCTATGTAACTACATTCTAGAGGATCAAAGTTCCCAATCTCCCTCAAAGAAGAATTAATCATGAAAAATAACTTGATTTAGAAAAGCTATATCTTCCTTATCTATCAAACATTCTAGAGTATTCTCTCTCTCTCTCTCTCTCTCTCTCTCTCTCTCCCTCTCTTTTATTTATTTATTTATTTATTTTTTTCTTTTTGTTTGAAGTAGCTATGTGTTTTAAATTCTTGAAGTAGAAATGGGTCAGGATTTCCTCTTCTGGACTGTGGTCTTGCTTTCTGATGTTGATACAATGAAGATTTATAATTTTATAAATTTTAAAGTGTTCTTTTTTTTTTTTAAATTTGTTCAGAAAGGCTGTGTTTTCTTTAATTTAAAATTTTGGAGCTTCAAGTCAGGGTGTTCTTATGTGAACATTCTGTATTTTAAAAGTAAGTTATAAGGCAGTGACTTTATTTCAAAAACAGTACCTTTGGAAGCTTAGTTGACTCCTTTAAAATACTTAAAATATGCAAATTATGCTAGCAGGGTTACACCAAGTGCTTTGGTTTTATTTACATATAATACATTTAAAATTACTAATTCCATATGAGCTTTGCAGCATTGCGTTATTCAAACAGCAAAGCATAATTTTTCATACCATCCGAATTAATTAGCTTTGTTAATCTATTTTACTTATCTCTAATTATGCCCAGAACACATCTGCCTTTATATCAATTATTTAAACCTTGTTTACCGGTTTTCGAATTTTAAACATCCTTGTGTTGAAGTTTTAAGCATGTTGATTTACATAGTACGTTTAAAGTAGTATAGAAAAATGGTTTTCTTTAGGAATCTAATTAATACATTTTTCTAGCTGGAGCTGACAAATTGAATAAGCAAGCAGCTGAAATTGCAGTTAATTGGGCTGGTGGATTGCATCATGCAAAAAAGTCTGAAGCATCTGGGTTTTGCTATGTAAATGACATTGTTTTAGCTATTCTGGAGCTTTTGAAGTGAGTAAACTTATCTTTAAAAAACATGTTAAACTTAGAAACTGTTTTAAAATTCAGTATTAAATTAAATTTTTGGTCATACTGAAACCATTATTTTATCATTTATAGGTATCATCAGCGGGTATTATACATTGATATTGATATTCATCATGGAGATGGTGTAGAAGAAGCTTTTTATACTACTGATCGTGTCATGACAGTCTCTTTCATAAATACGGAGAATATTTTCCTGGTACAGGAGATTTGAGGGTAATGTGTTTTTGTGTATTTATTATTATGTGCTATTAGTTTTTAAAAAATATATCAGGTGCAAGAATTTTTTTACTTTAAAAGGGAGCTGCATATAAAAATGTGAATTTATAAGTATTGTTAATTGCTTTTTTTTCCCCTCTTTTACCCCTTTTCTCCTTAGATGTACAGTACATTTATTTGACAAATTAAATAATAACTGTTTATTATATTTACTTAATAGGATATTGGAGCCGGTAAAGGTAAATATTATGCAGTGAATTTTCCACTTAGAGATGGAATTGATGATGAATCATATGAAACAAGGGATATTTCAACCTGTAAGAATATTATCATTTGCTCATTTTGTTAATTTATTACATTATTTATTTTTAAGTTTTTATAGCTTTTTGTTTAATTTTTAACAAATGACAGTTGTGTATCATTTAGAGTAGTTTATATTTTAAGTCCTTTTACTCATGTTTACATTTTAATCTGTTTTGCATCAATGGCTAAATTACTTTTCCTGAGTATGGCTGTCTTACAAACTCAGTTTGTATTGTCACCAGTGTAGTTTTTTGCCCTAATGTTTTACTATTTTTGCATCAAAATATTCTGGAAAAATGGGAAGAATAAGCTAAGAAGGGAAAAAAAAAAGTATAGTTACTTCTTGATTAATTTTAGATGAATGCCCAGTGAAGCCACATAAAGGTAGGTGTATTAAGACATTTTGTTTAAACTTTAGTTTGAAGAAACAAAATCTGCATTATTGCCTTTGGACACAAGATAAACTTACTGCACCAGGGACTCGAAAAAATTCAGGGTTATGCTTTATAAGCTGTACTGTACACTGAAGTAAATGAAAAAAAATGGTGCCTTTTATGAAACTTCCTGAAGAAAAGTTTTAAACATGGAATTGCACAGCAAAAATTTACAAGAGTGACATATTCTGCAAAATTTTTTTACTTTTGAGAATTTTTCCAAAGTTTCATATTTGATGCATGTGAATTGTGTGTTTAAGTGTATAGTACAGTGTGTGAAGACATATTCTAAAAAATATTGAAGTGATACGGACATTAGTTTTTCTTTTCCTTCATATTTATGTACCAAAATATCATGATTTTTTTCAGAATACACCACTAATCAAAACAAATAAATTAAAAATACAGTGAAACCTCTCTGTGCGGCCACCCCTGTATAGCGGTCACCCATCTAAACGGCCAATTTTTCATGGCACGGATTTTTCGGCTCATAGATCTAATGTTAAAATAACCTCTATCAGCGGCCACCCGACCCCCCCTCTAAATGGCCACAGAGCGAGATCGCCGATCTCATTTTTCGCGACATTCTACTCACTCCATGCTTTAATTTTGAGCGGAAAAACTCAAGGTTAGGTTTATGGTGGAATATAAAACCCAGGAATAACTGGAATTGAATCTGTTATCTCTTTTGTACTCTCCCCACACCCTTAAGACGGGGAATCCCTTGGACAATCAGGCGTTGAATGTGTCCTACGAATGAATTTTTTACAAATAAATTTTTGTCCCTTTCTGGTGCTAATTCTGTCCCTGATGAGGAATTTCCCGATGTTTGTAATGGCGAGCAAGCTTAACTTTTAACACAAGCGACTTTAAGGAAAAATGAAATTATCGAAAATTCCAAAGCGGTACCCATCTGCTACAAACTGATCGGTTAGAGATCTGATACAAACTAATCAGTTAGAGATCTGATACAAACTAATCGGTTAGAGATCTGCTTTTTAAGGTGAAAAACGAACTTGAAAAAATAATTGTTTCAGAGAAAAGTAAAACCTTAAAACAGACACAAGTTGTATCCTTTTTTCAAAAAATTAAAGAAAGCATTAAATAAAGTACTATTCTCACTTTAGATAAGTTTTAAATTTCATTTTAAATAAAGAATAGGTGTCAGACTTCTTTATATTACGCATTATACCAATTATCTTATAATAGTAAATAAAACCCTTGAGAGCGGCCAAATATTTTCGATACGGTAGAGTGGCTGCTGAGAAAGGTTTCACTGTCATAGCTGCCATACCTCCCGATTTTTCCGGGAGACTCCCGAATTTCAGAACGTTCTCCCGAACTCCCGAAAAGTTTATAAATCTCCCGAATTTTTCCAAATTATTCCCATGTTTTATGTACTTATCAATTTTTGAAAAAAAATTACAGAACTTGTTAAATGCTAACGACAGAAACTGAAGAAACTTCGCTATTGGCCGAATCTGATATTTTGTAATGACGTCATAGCACGTAGAACGTAGCAAGCTTTCTCGCCGATTCCCCATGAATTTCCGAAAGACGACGGTTGGGATTATTGATAACACTCCGCAGAATCGAATTACAGAGCTTTCCCCCTCCACTCCACTCCACTCTGCATGTGTATGTTTTGTTTATGTATTTTGCGATCCAGCATGCTAGATTGTGGTGTTCGTAGTTGAGTGAGCGGTAAAATTATGTCTGGAAAGAAGTATTTAATGCAATTTAAACCGGATTATTCCAAGGACTTTAAATTTATCAAACCATCAAATAAAGGTACAAACTTTGCATTTTGCACATATAGTACATGCGATATTGCTATCGTGCACGGGGGAAGAAATGACATTGTGACTCACACTAAATCGAAAAAGCATCAAACCAACACTAAAGCGTGTGCAAACAGTTTAAGATTGACTTCTGATTTGCTACATCCTAGGATCTAAGCGTGATAAAAGCAGAGTGCTTATTTACTAAGTTCATCTATGAGCATAACTTGCCAATAAGTTGCTCAGATCACGCAGGAGCATTATTAAAAGATGTTCCCGGATTCCGATATAGCCAAAAAATACGGTTCGAAACGTACAAAACGTTCTCGGTATTTTAATTCATTTGTAATGAAAAGATCGGCGCCGCCAGAATATTTCCCAGGGGGGGGCAAAGATTACTTAAAAGTATGGTTACCATGTTGAAAAGAACAAAAAAGCAAGGGAAAACACTGCATACAAAAATCCAGGGGAGTGCCTTGCCCCCCCTTGCCCTATGTTGCCGATGCTTATGAATGCAAATAGTTCAAAAGTATTTACTGTTTAAAAAATTGTTTATTTCTTTAAAAAAGTATCGCATTTTAAAATTAGCTGTTTTAATAAATTTTTTAAGCTATAAATTTTTTTTGTATATGTAATTTTCTTGGTTACTGATATATTACGCATGTGTACATGGAGTTTTTTCATCGATAACAAGGGTTTTCTAAAGTCTCCCTAATTTTTTAAAAATCTCCCTAATTTTTTTGAAAATCTCCCTAATTTTCATTCTCCAAGGTTGGCAGCTATGCACTGTATATTAAACATTATACTAAAATGCTTAAAAGTAAAAGAAAAATCCCCCCCCCAATTATTGATGTATTATTTATTTATTTATTTATTTCATTTCAGCTAATTTCAAAAGTAATGGAAATGTACCAGCCTAGTGCAATAGTCTTGCAGTGTGGTGCTGATTCACTGTCGGGTGATCGTCTAGGCTGCTTTAATCTCACTTTAAAGGGTCATGGAAAATGTGTGGAGTTCGTAAAAAAGTACAACTTACCTTTATTATTGCTAGGCGGTGGTGGATATACTATTAGAAATGTAGCTAGATGCTGGACACCATGAAACTTCTGTAGCACTTAATACTGAGGTAGCAAACGGTGAGTATATTTGTAGTGCATCAAAAGCTCTTTATTTATTTGCATTTTTTTTTCTTTTAGGGAAGAAAAAAAAAAAAAAATACAGAGCTATATGTGAAAAGAGCATTTCTTATTCCCACAAATAGCTTGCAAAATCTTGGAAAATGCCATTTGATCTAGCATCCATGATAAATAACTCATACATGCAAAATTCACTGTAAATAACTTCAGTAACTTCAGCTAGGTGAAATATCAATGCATGAAAAAAATGACACTACTTTCCAGTCCCCATAATACAATATTGCATTCTGACATTTTACCCTGGACTGAGGTCTCTGTCTATTCCCCTGGAAAATGCTGTTATTTTTTCTTGAATAAGGATAGATTACCTCAACAAGGTCATCTGCATGCCTAAGGGCTGGATTCTGGTCAAACGCCGCAAATTCTCTAGAGCGCTGTCGCATGTCAGGGGGTTGAGGGACAGTAAAAGGGAATGCACCCACAGGAGCTACTCTGTTCAAGTAACTCTCGCACTTCCCAACTGCTGACATCACCGTATGACCGGAAGTAAGGAATCCATGAATACCGACTGCAGGAATGGCTTTTTAAAGATAACCATACGGCAATTAACCGATCAAAACTCGTGGAATATTTTCTAGAGAAAGAGTGCTTTTCTGCAGTTTCGTTTCTTTTAAGCCGAAATATATTTTGTTTTCAAAATTTTTCAATGTAATATTTTTATAATGTATAAAACACTGAAAAAAAAAAAAAAAAAAAAAAATCTGGAGTGACTCCACTCGATTTTCTGAACACTTACGATTAAGATCATTGCCAAACATTTAAATAAACGCTAGTGCACTTTCAAGAATTTCACCCCATATGCCATAATGTAAAAGAAATCGTTGTTGTAGCCCTGTAAAAAACTATAAGTCCTGTACACATCAAAATCAATGCTGGTCTTATGATAGTGGTTTATAACATATATACCCAATTTGAGCTCAATCGAATGTACTGTTAAAATGCTAGCACACTTTCACAAGAATTTCTCCCCATAGGCCGTAATGTAAAAAATCTTTGTTGTAGCCCTGTAGATAAACTATAAATCGTATACACATCAAAATCAATACCGGTCTTGCAATGGTGGTTTCATATATATCCAATTTGAGCTCAATTGAATGTACTGTTTAAATGCTAGGGCACTTTCATGAATTTCCTCCAATAGGCCATAATATAAAAGAAATCTTTATCGTAGCCCTGTAGAAAAACTAAGTCCTATACATACCAAAATCAATACCGGTCTTGCGACAGTGGTTTATAACATACATGCCCCATTCGAGCTAAATCAAATGCTTCGCTTAGGAGCTATCGTGTTCTGTTCACACGCATGCACAAAAATCACAAATTCTAGGGGTGCCCTAGCACCCCTGGGATTTTCCTGCATATTGGGGGAGTGGGGATTTCTCGACTTGCTGATTCCAGATTACTTTGGTTGAAAGTTGGCAGCTCTGTAACAATCGCAAAAGGAGTAACAGAAACAAATTCATTTGGACAAAAAAATATCCTGTCTTTAGTGACTGTTTTTGTGTCATCTCATCGTGGCCATTTAATGAATGAGAGTCAGGTATTGTATGCAAATATTACATTGTAGCAGTCCCATCTACTTCTGATAAAGTGATGACTCTTCGACTGTAAAATAACGTTTCCTATTGCACTGCCTAGTAAGGTTCAGCTCTATATTAGCAACTTCCTACTTTTTTTTCACTAGTCAACAAAGAAAATAATTTTTAAAAACAGAAATAATGTAAAATGCTGTATAATAAAAATATTTTATTTATAGAACATGTACAAATGTTTTATTATTTGAATTATTTTGAGTGTTCATTTAAATTATGCTACATGCATGCATTTTAGCCTATGTTACTCAGGCATAGTGTAGCTTTCAGATTTTTAGAATCGATTCAGTAGTTACAGAGATGTCCATATAGCATAATGTATTAGAATTCTTTTGAGTGTCCCTGTAAAAGAACTAGTTATGCTGCATGCTGAAAGGTAGCCTATAATACTCAGGAATAGTGTAGCTTTCAATGTGAAATTTTTTTTTGAATTGGTTCAGTAGTTACAGAGATCCCCATACACTGTAATGTAATTCTTACGAGTGCCCCTATAAAAGAACTATTTGTGATATATGGAGGATATATTTGTGATATATGCAGAATGAGTTAATTTTCTATGTTGCTACAGCTGATTAAACTTCTAAAAGTAATGCTGAAATGCCCCCATGCGTGTCAGTGGAATGTCCCAAATAGTTTTAGGAATTTTCTTGGAAACAGTTATCTCTCTATTCTAAAAAAAAGTAAAGGCAGCTGGTGCTGTCAAAGCTTGTTGGCCTATTTCCTCCTAAACCGTGGGGATTTAAGTTTCGACTAAGGTGCCCACAGATTCGAAAAATTCCGAAAAATCAGATTTCAAAAAAAGCAAATTTCAAAAATCGAATTATTTTAGAAGATATTGATAAAAAACTGAAAAAATAAACAGAATGGTTGCCAGATTTGGCTATAAAATCATTCATTCCTTTGCAACGAAGTTTTTCCAAGTATGTAGTATTACGTGAAATTGACAAATATGAAGTAGAAATACACCCATTTTATGCCAAAATAAAAACTATATGAAATAAGTAACTCAAAATGTGTTACACAAAGTTGACAATTTTCAAATAGTAAGTTCGCTTAGACAACAGGAGTTTAGACTTCGATTATTCGTTTTTCCAAAACAGAATAACTAATATCTTCAAAATGAAAAATAATTATAAAATGCAGATTATTTTAAAGCCTGTTCGGTCCAGCTGGATTATTTGCTACCAGTAGCAGAGCTGCCAAGTCTCCGGCTTTTTCTGGGAGATTTCCCACCACAATTTTTAGACAGTTTTATTTTGGATTAAATTTTTGGACTTATTTCAAGTATAAATTCGTAAGCAAAAATTAGTGGTGGGAAATCTCCCGAAAAAAGCCGGAGACTTGGCAGCTCTGCAGTAGAAATATTTGGTGGCGTTAACTATGCCATTATAGCAGTATGTATACTTTGGATATTTGCTAGCGCGGCGAGATTGTATAATTTGTGGTGCTAAGTACACCAATCTGCAAACGATTATGTAACTGAAAATATGGATAACGGTTTTCCGGTAACCTTAAATGAACAGTAATTATAGGTTGTGAGCATGTGTAAATCACCAAATAATGAAAAGTCGCCATTGGTGGCAAGCTATCCTATCTGTTTTGTAGCTTTTATTAACTTTACATGTACACAAGTGGCCAAATAATGAAAAATTGCCAAGGGTGGCAAATTCGCAAGGTGTCCAATAGGTTTTACATTATTAAAAATACAGCTGAAACAGATGTTCTGATTTTATTACGCTTTAACTCCTAATTAATATAACTTTTGAATGGCAACATTAAATATCATTGTGTTTCTGATGAGTGGAAATAATTTTTCCAGCTATTATACGCGGAGTCTGCACTCCAGGTGGAGTATAGCTCAGGGCCCGTAGAACACGGATTCCTAATAACAAAATATCTACCGTGATATGGGGGAGTGGTCTACTGTAGTGTGAAGTTTGAATTTTTATGTACCAATGAACATGCAAGAACCAAGTGACGTATAGCTCAGTAACATTCCATCTGATCCAATCTTTGGGATTTGTCTGCTGAAATTCTGTCTTTTTTACGAATAAGCCTTATTAGGGGCCGAATGCCTCTTACAAAAAGCGACTCATACGTAGTATGTCATAATGCCTGTAGTCATAATGTCTCATACGTAGCGAGTCTAGGGACCTTGGCCCCTAGTATATGTAAAAAATACATGTGATGCATATTCTACAGCTTATGAAATATTGTAACAATAGATTTAAGCTGTTGTGAACTAATAGTATTTAAATATATGTAAAATTAAGTTGCTTTTTTGGGACACATTTTTCGGACAATTTTCAAGAGGGTGAGAAATAAAATGACATAGTCATTAAAAGAAAATTTAAATTAAGCTGTTATGTGTTTCGATCCTGTTATGTGTGCCATTTTTGAATATAGTTATCAGTGTTCTTATTTTACGTTTAGAAGTTAATTTAATTTTTTGTTTTTGATACATAGAACTTCCGTACAATGATTACTTTGAGTACTTTGGTCCTGATTTCAAGCTGCACATCAGTCCCTCAAATATGGCTAATCAAAACACTCCTGAATATTTAGAAAAAATCAGGTAATGCACCCTTTGTTTAAATGAATTAATTTCGTGATGTATTCTTGTAATTACCTGTTTATGTATATTAAAAGATAATTATCTTAAAATTTTGAACCGTTTACTCTTGAGTATCAAATGAAACTATTTTATTTAATATTAAAAAAATTTATTAGTTTATAATGTTATGTGTGTTGGATGATTGTTTTTTTAAAAATCATTACAATTTTTAACGCAGGATTGTGTTTCTCCATAATGCTCCTATGTAGAAAGAAAGAAATCTTTTTTCTTTTTTTTCTTTGGAGATTGTCATTTGTAAGTTTCATTATTTTGCTTTAAAACTAACTATGCAAACTCACAGAGATTTCTTTTACAGCAATCGGAAATGTGTTGTCGAAAATTTGTGAAATTTATATACTTTGTCACAAATTTGTGTCATTCGAAATTTGTTGATTCTAAATAGCTCCTCAAGATTTCTCCTCAAGCAGTTTGATATTTTTCTTGAAATTTAAATAAAGTATTTTCTTCTGCTTAACCTTGCAGGATTTAAATATTTGATCATTTAATGGGGTGAAAAGGTATAAGTAATAGGTAGTGCTAGTAGATTTGTTATGATAATGCGGATAAAAGCACAATATACCATGCTAATAAAAATTTTGTGAAATTAAAAGTGTTTGTTAGTCATCAGTTTTCAGGGGTCTGTCCAGGTCGAAATCGGGTCCGAAAACGGACCCTTCACAAAATTCAATATCAGAAAAACGGACCCTTCACAAAATTCAATATCGGAAAAACGGACCCTTCACAAAATTCAGTTTGACCAAAACGGCCCTTTCACAAAATAACTATTGCACTTTTCAATTGAGTTGAGGAATTATTATCATTTAGCGATCGCCGATCGGCACCCAATAGTATATTGGCCTAAATGTAAACAACGTTGATGATGATGACGGGAGATAGGTTGAGTGGAGGCCCTAAGCCAGGGGGGTAAATTACACCGTCTACGATTGCAGTTTGAAGCAGACGCCTGCACTTGTTTGTTCTTCCTCCTAAGTTCCCCTCACCTGCTATGTAGGAGCTCTCTTTCTGGGAATAAAAATCTGACTAGTAGCGAGTAGAGATGAGTTCGGGCTCATTTTTTGAAGCCCGAGCCCGCTGGAGCCCGAAGACTTTTAATCCGAGCCCGAGCAATATTGTTAAAGTTGGAGCCCGAGCCCGAAATTTCAGCTAAAGACAAATAAAATTAACTACTTCATTAATAAGATACAATAAATTTTGGAGCTTCACACACTTTCTAGTCCCCCGTTCCGATATTTTTAAAAATAAGTACGTCTATTTATCCCATGAATCACTTTTTAAAATCTGTTTCAAGGATAATGTTCAACAAAGGAGAAATTTTTCACGAGCCTGAGCCCGAACGCAATCGTGAATTACAGAGCCCGAGTCGGGCTCGGGCTGAGCCCGTCTCATCTCTAGTAGCGAGCGCTCATTTATTATTTCTTTTCATGTGAGTTGTGTTTATGCCAAAAAATCAAACATCAAGACTTATTCCACTATAATATTAATAAGGCTCATTGCCAGAAGAAAAGGTGATGACAGCTGTCATTCTCTGATAATTACAACGTTCTTCATGAATAAAGCCAGTGGCGTATGTAAAAAGGGCAGCCAGGTTGGGGAGGAGATTAAAAGAAAGCACCTTGTTTTCCAAACTGGCACATTTATGCACCATGTATTAAATGTTCAGAAATCGTTTGATGCAATCTCAAAATGATTAACTTAGTCCTAAATCTTATTCTAAAGGACAGACATAAATTCAGATCAATGCAATGTTTCAAAATCGCGCAAACGTTCTAACTCGCAATAATTCGTTTTGCATTTTGAAATGAATCCGTAATTCTCTAATGTTTAGTAAATATCTGTAATAACTATAAATAATCTGAAGTAGAAAGGCCATGTAATGATTACACTAAAAGCAATCATTAAGAACAACTTGCAAGAGTGCATAACATCCAATTCAAAACAACGGGAGCTGCCGTCATTACGTGGTTAAGTCTAAGCTTATTGTTTACTAATTCACAACTGCATACTTATCAAACATAACATCCTTACGGGTGAAATCATTCTCAACTCCCTTCTTTCCCCCCAACTGAAAGCGTAATGTGCCAGATGGCCCTTTTACATTGCTGAAAAAACAAACATTCCAAGGGTATCTTTCAGATCACGCAAATAAAAGAAAGCAGAAAAAATAATTATTTATAAAAGGACATTTTATCTCATTGCATTAAAAAAAAAAAAAAAAAAAAAAAAAAAAAAAAAAAAAAAAAAGCTGATTGGATTTTTTTGAAGGAACAGTTATACCTCCTGTTTTGTAAAGGGTCGTTTAAACATCAATTTTGACTTCATTGTATTGTCTCCTGTATAAGAAAACTGTATGGTAAGGAAGGAGAAAAAGTTTTGGCAAATAAGAATGGAAAAAACGGACCGACATACCCAGGCATAGGGGGGAGAAAAAGGATTGCCGTGCAAGTGTTTCGGGTGCAGCGCCCTGTTTAATCGGTCGAGAATCCACACTGTGGAATGTGAAATGGGATAAATAGAGGTCAATCACTGCTCAAAGCTGGAAAAAAAGGGGGGTAGAAATAGTGTAATACTGCATTTTTTCATTCTTGGAGTGAACAACAAAGCATAGGAGTGATTTTATTGGGATTTAATATCATTTTAAAGAGCAGTCATAGGGGTACACTACAGAGAAATGCTATCGGCATAGGCAGGGCCGCAGCGAACAATTTTTTGCTAGAAGCTATCATTTTGATAGAAGACTGAAAATTTATAACTTAATTAAATTTTTAAACTTAATTAATGCATGGGCACATCTTACAGACTGGGAATTTTCTGTTTGGAGACCATATAAAAATGTACATTTGTATTTATTTAGATTTAATCTTCCAACATTTATAATCATTACTGTAAAATTCTGTGCTTTTTTTTTTTTTTTAAACATAAATTTGTGATTTACTGTAAAATATTTGTGAAAAATATTTAAGGAATAAAACCCCAGGTCAGTGTTTTTGGGATATTCTGTGTACACTGACAAGTAATTTTTCTTTAATGGTACAAGTTGAAATTAATTTTTAAAAATGTTAGCTAATTTCTCCCATCTGTAATTATCTGCAACTTATTTTTGCTTTCCCTTCAATTGTTGAAATTTAACTAGATTTAAAAATTGCATTTTTCACATCGTTAGTATTAGAGTATTTCCAGTCGAAACTGACAGACATTGTAATATTTAAAAATTACTAAAGTTTGAATTTGGGTGTAAATAAGTGTCTAGTACCTGCAATTTAAAATCAAAACTACCATGGCCTACGTTTATTATAAAATCTATTTTTTAATCATTTAAAAGTAAAGATTTAAAGCTTTATATTTTTAATTTTAATCGAATTTTTAAAAAAATATTGTTCCAGGGAATGACTATCCCGAATGTTCGGTGAACAGGAATTATTCAGTTTTGGCCAACTTTTTTTAAAGGAACTAACTATACCCATTTTGTTTTTAATTTTTAAAAAAATATTCAATTCTATTTCGTGATTGCTTTCTTGCTCAAAAATGAAAAAGAAAATTGGAAGAAGTTCACAAAATAAGGAAAGATTCACAAAAATTGAAAAAAATCACAAAATTAGGTATAAATTCACAAAATTAATTCACAAAATTAGGTAAAATTTCACAAAAATAGGACCCTGGGATAGAAACCTGGACTGACCCCTGGTTTTCAACAGAAATTTTACAACTACAGTCGACTCCGGTTATAGTGAACCTCTGGTGGACTGGCAAATATCGTTCACTATATCCGAAGTTCACTATAAGCGAAGTGTCCCAATATGAACAAGAAATACATTATATACATTAGTGAAGAATAGTGTTTTATACCCGCACTGAATATTTATGTAAATCAAACATGATTAATCGTATTTATGTCTTATTACTCCTAAGTGCTACAATGATTTGGGAGATTCCCATTCAAATTGGCCAGAAAGTGCTATAGCCAGTCAAGCAATAAACGTGAGTGGTAATCGTTAAACCTGTGCTATTGCACAGGGAATGGGGAAAATGGAATCGTTCAAGGACAAGACACATGTCATGTCCGCTTTTGTTCACCATGAAAATATACTCCACTTTTTGTTAAGTGCTTAGATAGCCGAAAAACATGTCATTGGTTGTAGCCCGACTAAGAATTTAATCCCCTTTTACAGATGTCCTGGATAGCAAGCGCGAATAAAATTAGGAGGGGCACAGTTTGATGAGTTGGATTGGGAGCGTTTGTTTCCTTTTCTTACTGGTAAAAACAAAAAAAAAAATGAGAATGAAAAAATTTGCACGTTTCTTTTTAAAAATTGTCATTGCTACCTTCTTCATTGTGGAAGTGTGGGTGTCACGGCCTTTCATGCAGGGTGGGAAAAGATGAGCTTATCTTAAGTACTGGGGGTATCTGACAAAAGGAGTAGGGGGGTGGCATAACACCACAAGACTTGGGCTATTTTGCAAGGGAATTGGAGCGCTGAAGATAAGTATGCATCACTGCAATGAATAAATTCCTGGTTTCACAGCGGTCAAGAGTCTAAAAGCCCTTACTCTAATGCACTATTGTTTCCCTTCTCCCCTTCGTCATGTTAGCCTAGCCACTGTTAATTCCCCTGTATTTCGGAACAGATGCTTGATAATCTCTTTGTGTATTTATTGAAATGCAATACAGACAACCTTTGAGAATGTAGACATCAAAAAACTTCACTTCCGCCATTTCCAGAATTTTCGAAGTTCAGTTTTAGGTTCACTATAAGAGAAGTCACGTTCACTAAAACCAAAAAATGCATTTCTAATGTAAGTGAAACGGGGACTAACGATTTATGTTCCCTATAGCCGAAAGTTCACTATATCCGGGTTCATTATAACCGGAGTTGACTGTATAAACTATCAGAATAAATAAGTCTATTTTTAATATATCCTCTGGTAGTTTTGACAGAATAGACAACCTAAACATTTTTTATTCTATTGCAGTTTTTTTAAATTCTTGTATAATGTATGTTTTATATTTAATTCTTGAATCTTTAAACAGAACCAGCCTTTTTGAAAATCTGAGAATGTTACCTCATGCTCCTGGAGTTCAAATGCAGCGTGAGTACTTTTTACATCAATATTTAAAAAACTTTAAAAAGTGTATTCTGTATCATCTGTTGGACCACATGCGTATTACTATATCAGGAAGGGAAAATGCTCTAAGCACATTGTCAGACCCGGATGCTACTTTACTGTGTTTTGACATGGTATTCTGCTTTTTTACATACTTCTACTTACTGTACTTACAGCATTTTCTCAGTCTTTCCACCACACACACAGATAGGAGAGAGAGATCTCTGTGTAGCCAGAGTAAATATTGTCTCGCAATCCGAATGTCACAAAAAAAGACATGGAAAAATTTCGCTTCTGATGCGTACCCAAATTTCAATCTTTTTCTATCCTTCTGAGATTAGATGCATTTTTTAGCAATCTTCTATTAAAACTGCCAATGTGATATAGTATTAAAAATTAACTTTATTTTATACTTTATTTTTAGAAATATTTAAAACCCCCTCCCCCCCCGTCCCCTCCCGCCCGGTGGCCCCCCTTATTTTACTTCAATCAGGGGAAAAAAATAAAATGAAAATATCTATACTAGCTAATCCCCTATTCCTGATCTATATATATATAGTTTAAAAAGCATAACTTACCGACTCTCAAACGGAGCAGCATCCACTTGGTAAATACAAAATTACTGAAAACTTATTGAATGACTTAATGAGCAAAATAATGAACTCAAAATCTTAAGTTAAAAAACTAGGAAATAAAGCAGACACCATGCCAGCAGATGGGAATCCAAACATTGGTAGATCAGAAACCAGATAACGGAATTGGATGGAGTAAAACAATGGATAGGCAAGCATCGGCTAACTTCTCGTCTTCAGGCCCCACGCTCTCACCGCACTCGTCTGCTAACCAGGATAAAAAAACGAACTAAACAGGATTTCAATGCAGTTACTTAGCACAAAGAAAGCTAAATATGCAACTAGCAGGCCGCTATCCCTGTTATGAAGGTCACAAAGTAATAGTAAAGACATACCCTGAAAGAATGTAAATAATATGCTATCCATGAGGTGTGGTATGTGCTTGTTTTACAAAATAGGTTTTCGAATTTTAAAATAACTGTATCAACATTGACAGAAATGTGGTGTGTGTTATTTTTCCAAATCTCGTTAATTTAATTTTTATAACTTTCAGCTTGCCTACAGTTCCGCTTCTGTTTTTACAAAAATAGCTATTGTGACAATAGCCACACTCTCGTCGCACGCGCTCTTCTACCAAAATAGTCATTATGCCCTAACCATGGAGGCCTTACAGATTATAACAATAGATGGTGCATTATAAATGTACAAGGACGTCAATGCGCGATAGATTCCTGGGTGGACACGCCTTGCTGCGGAAGGTCCGAGAGCCAGGCCTTAATCAATTGAGACGTCCAGAGCTGAAGCATAGGTGGATGGCTGCCACTGAAAGGTGCTACAACGGATTTTTAAAGATGTTTTTAACTGTTATACAATGATAAATCAACAATTGTTTCAATAAAGTTATCTTTGCGGCACACTGAGAACCATTGTACCCATTAGCAGAGAGATAATAGCCTTGAAAGTATAAAAAGATAAAATATTCAATGTGAATTACTAAAACAAGATCCTGACAGACATAGGCAATGAGCTGTGCATCTGTGCTTTTGCTTTCGGACAGGCTGCAACTATAACTCAACGCTCCCACGCATCGCAGCTATAAATCGCTCTCACGCGTCGCACTACGCTCTCACGCGCATCAACCAACCCTCTCTCTCTCTCACGCTCGTCTCGCACTCACTCACCTTTTCCACCACATAAACTCCGTGTCATACTATGCACAGTAAATTGCAGAAATAATCCCCGACATTCACCCAAAGATCCTATTACCTACCTTCCTGAACATTTTACTAGTAAAATCCCATATACCTTCCGCGTACCATGGTCCGGTGTGTGACGGCCAAAAACCGGTATATGCAACGGACTATAATTCACTCAGAACACACCACAACATCAACCCATAAGCAGCAAGAATAGATAGGGTAGTAAGACTCCTCCCACTTATGCTGAAGATTAAAAACAGTAAGCAGGGCTCGTGACCACTGCTTTCACCAGAGTTGCCCCCCCCCCCCCCCCCAAAAAAAAAGAAAATAGTGTGAATTCTAATCCAGAAAAAAATATACCGGGAGTAATATCGGGCATCCTAACTCCTGTGGCATACAGTGTCAATATTTAAAAATCTTTTGAAAACAAAAAAACAAATAAAAAGTGACACCGTTGACAGCGTGTTCAATAATGGCTATAATGCTTACTCCCAGCCAACCTATGCAAACCCGAATCACTGAGAGAAACGTACTAAGTTCAGAACACTCAAGAAGTGGGCCAGCGCATGCCTTAATCTAGACTCGCGCGGCGTCTTCACAGCTCACTTCTTCGCGCGCGCTCGCTTTTTAAAGTGCTTTGCGCAGCTCTCGCGCGCGCGCGCGCGCTCGCGAACTATCTCTAAACATCGCACAGAGCGAGGGACCTCTACCATCATGCAAAGTCAGTCACGAAAGTCAAGAATCTGCGCCACAACAAGGCTCACCGAAAGTCAGGAAATGAAGCCACCTAGGTCCCACCGATTAAGCGACTCAACTCCCTTTTTCCATTTCATTTGACATTTCTTAGTTGACGAATTTTCGTAATTTTAAATTTTCAAAACTTTTGCGCACAATTTTTTACGGTTTTGCTAAGAGAGGGGGCGTGGGACAGTTTACCGTATAATTCTAGTTCGATCCTTTGTTTGTAGAGATGGGGGTCATGGTTAAGTATATGAAATCGTCAGGGCTTAGTAGCGTGCTGCTTCACCCTATCTTATTAACACACGCGCTAACACACACACAAGTGAGAGAATTTTTTCTATCACGCTCTGATGCGGGATGCGCGGAAACTGGGGTTACTCTCGACAGACAGTAGCCCACGAGCGCCGAGCTATGTGCAAATTTCCCCCAAACTTTAAGTGACTAGATTATAAGCCTAGCAGAAGTTCTGTCTTACCCATCAGAGTAAACAATAATTTGCCATGTACAAGCGCCACATCCATGCGCGTCACTCTAAATCGTCCCCACACTCTCCCGGCTCCCCAAGCCCTCTACAACCACAACCAGAAAGCCGATATATTGCTGATACGCATGAAAAAAAGTTGAAAAAAATCGCCTTAAAAATAGGAATGAGAAAGAAATAACTCGAAGAGTTTTGTTAATTCACATCTGTTAAAATCGAAAAACAGTAGAATCTTTTTCCTGGCCAAATTTCCCCATCCTAGATTGCCAAGGATCGTACATATATCAATGCAATACCCTGGCACGAATGTACTTTTTGATATCTAGTGTTTCGTATTTGTTATAGTTCAAGAAAAAGGGAACGACAAAAGGTCAAGGAACTCAAAGCTTACTTTATATGGTAAGAACCACCCTGCCCGATAAAGTGGTGTGCACAATTTTTCAAATAAGGTAACTTTTAAAAGTATTACTATTACATAATAGGAAGATGTTATTTAAATTAGAAGTTGGGGCCAGGCCCCTTTGGCCCCAGAAGCTGCCAACTTCCAACTCCACCAAAGCAATAAGGCAAGTCGAGCAATCCCACCCCCCCCACCCTCGGTTTCTTGCAAAGCAGCACACGGTTGTCACCAAAACATAAAAATGAAATTAACGAGGTAATAACTAATTAATAACACAAACATTTGAAACAAAGCAATAATTAATGAAGCATGCATATTTTAATGGAATTAACTGAAGCTTTGGAAAATTTTAATAGCTTACCTTTTAATAAATAACACTCTGGAATGCATTATAAAGATTCAACTTACAGAATAATACTCAGATAATAGAAATGATGATTTTATGAGGAATGATCTGTATAAAATAGGATTACCACTCAATTTCTGAAAAAAAGAATTCCCTGACTTTTCCATACCATTCAGTGTGATAAAAAATCCAGACTATTTCTTCTATGTTTATGACCGCGAACTTTGCATACGTTCTTTACTATTTTTAGCATCCCAAAGTATAGGTCAACACGTTTTTTGTTTACTAACACTGATTTTTCCAGGTTTTGGTCCAAAATTTGCAATTTTCCCTGACTCTCCTCCACTGAGTTTTTTTGCCAAAATGAAAATTCCTATGAACTTTTCCACGTTTTCCCTGACCAGGAACCATGCATTCGCACCCTGATAAGATAATGAAAATACTTTTTCACAAAACACAATTTTATTTGACACTAAGCTTTTACATGGCTGAGGTCAAACATCGTACATTCTTCGTTTGTGCATGAACATCCCAATTGTTCTTTCCTGAAGGTCTTTTGATATAGTTTTCCTTTCTTGGAAGGAAGATTTTACCTTCTCTATTAAAAGAGCGTTTAAAGTTTCTATACCTAAACTGCTTCTGAACTCTGTATGATTTTTTCTTATAACACTGAACACTCTCTCAATAGCCACATTATGTGCAGTATCAGTAAAATGGCCAGCATCAACTTTTGGCAATACAAGGTATATTTTTTTCCCCAGATACATTAGTAACTTTCGATATTTGATGCCAGCAATCATCCATTCTATCATAAGAAATTTCAGGAAAATTCTCAAATTGGTATGATGCAAATTCTGCTTAAATTCTGTTTATTTCGTCTTTATCAACCAGAGAAGGAAAGTTTTTACATGAAAAATTCTAGACTCATATGATCGCAGCTCTCCGTTAATGCGAAATGTCTGCCAAACCTTCACCGTGTTTTAATACTTAATTTTTTAATGGGAAATTTTTTTAGCACATCATTTGCATGCAGCACAAAAAAAGTTGCGTAATTTCAGTATAAAACTGAACCAGCTGTTCATCTGCTAGCTGTGCTTCAGCAAGATAGGATCTCGTCTTTGCTCCAATATCTAAATCGCTGTCATCTTTTTGATGCTTTTCATTTTATTGAAATTAATAATCTAAAGAGAAATTGAATCACTAGCCAATGCAGTAGGTTTAACAAAACCGAACTAATAAGATCAGAGAAACAAAGCCACCAACTTTTTCTGCAGTAAATGTACAACAGAGTGATTCTTGTTGTAGAGATTCTTCAACAGAGTTGAAAATCTGGGGAGTACACTGCTTAAGAACAAAAAGTATAGTTTGGATAGTGGATTTTGAAGATGTAAACATATATTATCATTTTCCCTCAGAAAAATATTCACCCAAGGCATCCCATTGTTCAAAAACATAGTTCAGCAAATCAAGCAGTGAAAGCCATCTGGTACAAACATATTTAAAAATTTTATTTGGCATCAAACCACAAACTTCCTGGCACAGCTTTAATTCATTTTTACGTTTGGAGTTTTTATCTAAATAGTAGTACATATTCACTAAAAATTCCTCAACATCGAATAACTTCAGTTCAGCAGTTGCCTTTTTTTGCAGACAAGTGCAGAAGGTGACAACAGCAGCTATATTTATCATTGAAGCTGCATTTTAAGAAGAAAGGCAACACCACCTTTTAATTTACCAATCATCGTATTAGTGTTATCTGATAGAAAATGCTATAACAATTGTTCCACAGAATATCTTTCTTGTTTAATTCTTTTGTTTATGAGGTTATAAATACCTTCTCCAGTATTGTCAGCTGTTTTGTCTGATGGAAAGCCAGTACCGTATCAA
The DNA here is from genome assembly GCA_038373885.1 of Cheiracanthium punctorium. NCBI lineage: Eukaryota > Metazoa > Arthropoda > Arachnida > Araneae > Cheiracanthiidae > Cheiracanthium > Cheiracanthium punctorium. The sequence goes on from JAWZYV010016432.1 coordinate 39,446, forward strand.
TTTTACCAGTAATTTCGTTGAAGAAAGATACTAGAATCGGATGTTACTTATTTATTGTTCAGTGTCAGTACTAATGTCCGTAGCTACACAAAAGGGATTCTTTTTCAGATGGGCTACAATTTCGCTTTGAGTATGCTTTGCCATATCATTAATAATGGCCAAAGTTTTTGTTCGTGCACAGCTGTATTTTTTTTCGCAATACTTAGGAATAGGGAAACATTGCCCGAAATAAAGCAGCAGCAATGGTCGGTACTCAGCATAGTGGCAAGTTATGTTCTATCAAAAAACTTGTAAATAGCATTTCCGCTTTGACAACTGCAGCTTCATAATCATCAGTTTAAAAATTGGGAAATAGGTTTGCATTTCCTCCTTTTACCATTGTCCTCGTGTTTTTTCGACCCCACATGTTGATGAACATCGTCCCATCCACCATATTTCACTAAAAAAATCACAGGAACAGTCCATGCAAGAAGCATAGTGTTCTGATTTTGCAGATTTTACGATGCATGGCCACTCTTTGGTATACTCCAAAACGATAGCGTTGAAAAACTTTCTTTTTCTTCGCCTTCGGTTCGAATTCGGAACAGTTGTCTTCTTCGGAATTGCATACAAATGAACTGCTAAGAGTCGTTTCCGGAGTCTCCATATTTAAAGCTACAGCGAAATTAACATTTAAAAAATTGCAAATTCAATGCAGAAATTAAATAAAGTAAATACACCTGATTGATTTCAGTCAAAAAAACAAAGCAGCACCACGCGGGCAGAAAACATTACAAACAGCAGGGACCGCAGTGCTCCTTTTTTTCCTGTTTTTCCTTTTTTTTTCAATTGGCTCCTTTTTTCCTATTTTTTTCTTTAAATACAGTTTCCCCTCCTATTTTCAGTCTTTTCTTCTTTTTATTCCTTTTCCCCTCTCGCTTTCCCACAGTTCTCTTTCTTTGATTTCTTTCTTTCTTTCGGAATGATGGCGCCGATAGTGCGGCCAGTGATTGGCTATTCTTATCTGTTGAGGCTATTAGGAATGAGTCCAAAGAATATAAATATCACTTGCATAAAGAAGTCCAGCCCCTTCACTCCCAGTTCCCCCCCCATCTGTTACTGAATGGGAGTTGTGGGATTTTCTTCCCGGGTACTCCTCACGCAACACGGATTTATCACAAGTCCAGCTCCCATAGGGATAATGTAAGAGCAGAAACGCACGCATACGCGACACGTTGGCGGAAACCGTGATGGTAAAAAAAAAAACTTTACAGGGATCAAATGCTGATCCGAAACTATTTGAGTTAGCTGGGAGTGGGACGCGGATACATTCGCGAAGTTTTTTTTTATATCTACGGAAGCTTCGTTATCCCTTTTATTTGTTCTCTTATTTGGTGGGGAGGAATTTACACAACTTTTATGCTGACACATGCATATCTGCCAACTTTTACGGATTATCCGTAAAATATACGGATTTTAGTGTTAATTTACTGATGTACGGATATGACGAGTCATTTTACGGATTGTTTGGCGATTTTCGAAGTTCTCAATTTTTTTCAGTGCAATCTTTTTCCATCCGTCCAGAGAATATATACTTTCCCTTCAACACTCGTTTATTTAAATGTCCAATACCGTAAGAATAAAAATTGATTCCTATTTTGATTTTAAATGTAATTTTTTACCTCCCCTCCCCCTCATCTCTCAAAGAAACCAATAAAGGAAAAAAAAAAAGCATTGAATAGGGCAGAATCTTTTTCCATCCCTCTTGAAAGTAAATATTTTTCCTTTAGTACTCTTTCATTTAAAGCTCCAATTCCGTAAGAATAAAAAGTTATTCCTATTTTAAATTTAAATTTTTAACCCCCCCCCCCCCACCCCACCACCGGAAATCAGTCAGGAAGGAAAAAAAAAACTTCATTAAGTAGAGCAGGTTCTGTTGTGAATGAAAATTATATTAAAAATTAAATTAAAGAGCATTTTGACAATAAATAAACTTAGTTTAACAAGTGGTAACAAGAGCACTAGTTATTAACAAAAAATGAACTTAGTTTTACTGATATGAGATGGGAATTTACTGAAATGAGCACAAGATTTTACTGATGTTAATTTTCCCAGGTTGGCAGGTATGCACATGCCGGTCTCTGTGGTGAAAAGGGGGGATGGAATTCAACTGTGTAAAAATTCATTCATCTACAATTTTTTTATTAATGGACCAATTTGTTTGAAATTTTGGGAATTACTTTTAAATGCAAAAATTGATTCAGAGTCCAAATTTTAAAAAGACATCTTAATTTGAACAAAAGTTAGAAATTTATTGTCAAAACTTTTTTTTTTTTTTGGTTTCCTTTCAGAGCTAGAGGGGGAGGAGAAAGATGGGGTTGAGGTTCTTATCTCTTTTCAGGCTGTTTCAATACTGCCACTTATATAGGTGACCAGCTGATTGTTAAAATCAACAAAAGAACACTTATAATGGCTGCAGATAATCCTGAAAAATTTTTTTTTTGAGTGGAATATGTATTGAATAACTGGAATAGACATTTATACCATTATATGGTAATTTTGAACTGAAGTGTTATTACTAATTTCATGCATTAACTATATTTTAATTGTTTGTACTATTGGATTAATTCTTACAAAGAATGATGAAAAATTGAATGAATTATTTTTAGAAATAACTTGAAAACTGAAAAAAAATTAATAAAAATGAAAATTTAGGTTTAGAACAACTTAATTTTATTAAGTGTTTCTTAATTTAGTTAAACTTTTATTGATGATTCTTAACAAGGTGATCAAATAAATAGTTTATTAAAATGTGCTTCTTATGCAAAATGCTTACTTAATTAAGCATTTTCTTGTCTGTTCGGTATGTTTGGGTGATTA
>JAWZYV010016433.1:0-38638 GCA_038373885.1 Cheiracanthium punctorium
CACTGCTACATTACAGGTTAAGTACAGTTATAAAACAGGGAAAACATTTTTAAAATGGGAGGGGCGTGGTCGTAGTTTCCTATTGTCCGCAGTTTCGTCTGGACCAGTGTGAAGACCGCAGGCAGCCATGTCACTTCAGAGGGAGCCGATCGAAAATTAAGTTGTTTGTTGGGGAATGGGTGAGGGGACACATTATCTGGATTAAAATTGATTAGGGATCGACTGATAGTATCGGCAACCGATAGTATCGGCGCCGATACCTCCAATTTTTTTAGGTATCGGTATCGGCTCTTTCGATTCTAAAAGTATCGGGAAAGTATCGGTTTCTGTTGCTTTCATCCATTTTCACCGATACTTTTCGACCGATACTTCGCTTTTCAGAAAAAAACCACGCAGGCGCAACACCATTCTAGAATCTTTATTTTGGTAATAAGACGAGAGGCGTCGTTTCATTGGCACATTTGTTTGTGCGAGTGTTTTCGAACTGTTTTTTTTTTTTTTTTTTTTTTTTTTTTTTTTTTTTTTTTTTTAAATTCTAACCATCGCTAAATGGATGTCGTATCACCAAGTGTGGTCGAAATTATGGATGAAGAATCGTTAGATGACAGTTTTACAGGACAATCGACTATTCTTCTAAATTATTTTGAATTGGTGCCCAACACTAAATACGCTATCTGTAAGGATTGCAAAAAAAAAAAAAAAAAAAAATGTCGAGAGGTAGGCTATGTCGAGAGGTAGGTTATAATTTTACTTCAGTTTCATAAACGTCTATTTTATCACTGTGTTGACTCGAAAAAGAGTTCATTCATATATATATATATATATATATATATATATATATATATATATATATATATATATATATATATATATATATATATATATATACACACACACAATTGAATCTCCCTATAACGAACTCGCTCGGTTCCAGTTGAAAAATTCGCTATAGAGAAAATTTTGCTGTACAGAGATCAGAGATTTTTGCAGTTATTTCAGAAAATATTACAAACTCTTTAGTTAATTCGATGTTTAAGAGTATTAAATTATGACTTTCAATTAAAAATAAATTGGTATTTATTATAAATTTGTTAAACTTACGGTTTCTTACTTTTCATTGTATAAATGGAATGTTCAAAAGGAAGGACAATCCAAGAATTTAGAGAATAAAATATGTATTGCACTTACGTTTATTTTACTTCAAAATTACGTTATTTTACATTGTTTTGCATTCTGTGATTTTAAAATTTTTTAAAAATGTTCACATTTTAAAAGTCCGCAGAAAATAGAATGAGGAACATTTTATTCCATTTGGAAACCTCTTTTTAATGGTTTTGAAAGGTTGAAGCATTAAAGTTTGATGTGGTTTTGGTCGTGAAGCGCAGGGCCTTGTCATTATATGGGGAAATCGGGACTTTGCCCAGGACCCACGACTTGAAAGTGCCCCCAATTTTAAATGTTTTTTTCTGAAATATTCTTTTTTATATCAAAATTTTATGAAAAATGTAACAAATTTCATAGTTTGGGGCCCAAAATCTATCAATGCCCGTTGCACCCAGTTGGTCATAATCGGGCGCTGTTGAAGTGTCTTCATTATCGGAGTCAGTTTCACTTTCCTGGTCTCCATTTTTATCATGTATTACTCTTCCACTAAGTGGTCTGTTCAAGAATTAAAATTTTCTTCAAAACTAAAAAAAAAAAACAAACAAACAATCAAAGGTAAATCTGAAATATTCGCTATGGGAAGATAAGCTCTTCGTTATATGGAGAATGTTTATAGTGTTATTTAAGCCTTAAAGTTACGTTTCCATGAAAAATTTCGTTATAGGGAGAAATTCGTTGTAAGGAGACTTCGTTATAGGGAGATTCTACTGTATATATAGGCTTTTGATATCGTTGGAGAATGCCTAGCTTTTGATATAGATTTCCCGCTTAAGAGACATGCTTTAAATTTTTATTTAAAAAAACTGGCGCAAGGAGATCTGATTCGGCTTGGGTATAGATATCAAAATTGATGGTGGAGACGGTCCCTGACATCGTTTGATATTTCAGGGGATGACGAACTTTAAAGTGTTAAAGCAGGTATGGGCAACCTTTGAAAAGTTGTGGACCGAACTTTAGGATATTAGCGAAGTCACGGGCCAAACTTGCGGATTTTAGCGAAGTGGCGGGCCGTATAATTGAGATTTATATGGGATATTGAATGGCTTATATGGAGTTTTCAAGTGTTCCGCGGACCGGCGGTTGCCCATATGTGCGTTAAAGTGTAATATTTCGGCCTTCGAAGTACGTTTGAGGAATTTGTTTCTATTTAGCTTATAGAACTTCAGAATGTGGTGGGAAAAATTAAATTTTAGTATTTTATATATATATAGTAAACTATAGTATTTTATATAGCCTGTATTGGTTATCGTTATGTAATAGTGGGCCGCGAAAAAAAAGTCTAGTTGAAGATTTTTTGAAGAGAAGGACAAAAAAGTTTGGGAACCACTGCTCTAGATCAAGATTTTCTCAGTTTTAGTTCGAAATGGCCCCCCTTTCGACGATGGCGCCCAGACCTTACTTACCGTGCCACGCCGTCCCTGCTCAGAGCTTAGAATTAAAGCAGATAAAATTTGTTCATATCAATCACAGAAAACCATGTTAACAATGATCATAAAAACAAAACCACTGAAGATCAATTTTATTAAATATGGATTCTTTAAGTAGCAACTTTTTTTTAAGGCTTGAAAATTGAATTTACTTTATCAATTTTGGATTTTTCTTTAACTTTGATTTAATCTCCTCATTTTTAAGCATCTTTTATTTAGACCCTCCAAGGTGCAGCTTGAAAACGAGCAAAAATATTTTTCTTCATATTGTAGCTGTGTCAATGACAAAATTAATGATACTAAAATTATAAACGAAACCTATATGTAAAAACAATTTGTTTCTTTTTTTGTGTCGCAAAGAAGTTAACTTATTGGCAGTGACTTGAAAACTGGCGTCTCTCGTGAACATTTATTATGTTGGTCCAGAAGTTAAATGATTCATTTTTAAAACATTACAAAATATCAAAAGTACGAATTATCAAACATTTAATGATTTTATTATCTATCAGATTAATGAGAGAACGTAGGATTTGTGTATCATTCTGTTTTGAGAAGTGTAATAATTTTCAATATCTAGTAATTATTTATATTGTTAATTTAAAAAGTTAAAGCTGTATTAGTATAATTAGTAATACTAATTATTATATTGTTTATTTCAAATTTTGGGGTGAATAGTATTTGGTTTATATGTAAGGAAAACACAGGAATAATCGGTGTGTACCTGTTATTCGTACGGTAAAGATCAAATACATGGATCATCCGGATTAATTGTGACTTAACCCTGTCCGGTGAATCAAAATATTCGGATTTTCAAAAAGAACTTAAAAAGGATCTTATGAGTTCATATTTAACAGAAATCTTGCTAAAACATTTAATAATTCACTTAGTGGTTAAATAATTGGAGCAGATAAATAAAATCAATAATTAATGTGAACTTATTATGAATTTTAAGGGAAGAATTTACATACGTATTTAATGAACAATATCTAAATACATATGTACTTACATAATATTGCACAGTTTATACAATATACCAATTTAATTCAGTTTAAGTAATCTAAAAAATATTTTCATATGTGAAAGAATTATAATTAAAAAATATCTAAAAAAAGCAATTTTTATTTACATACAGTATACATACAGTAAGACTGACTGACTGACTGAGGTCTAGCTTCTCGGAGTGCCAGCGCAGCGCGCGTACCTCCAGTATGTAATGTTAGGGATGTTATTGTTGTGGATGTGCGTAGATAGCAGCGAAGCTGCCTGTATCAGTACAGAAAGTCATTTTTCTGGATGTTGGGTGTGCATGTCGACCCTTCCTCCCCCCACCATAGGTGGTCTTCACAGGAAGGGTTGCTCGACGTGTGTGGCGTGTAAGGGCTTAAGGTTGATCTTGAAGGGCATGGAGAACAGCCTTGGGGCGTTTTCTATGCTGTGGGTCCGACGGCTCATAATCTGGTAGAGTGGCAATAATTTCGTTAGGAACGTTTCGTATGTTCCTGTAGAATCTCTTGGAGATTTTCAGTAAGTGGTGCTTGAGGGTCTTCATACAGAGGTCTTTGAGTATGATGTTGTTGGCAAGTAGTGGGTGACCGTAACGGATGGTTCGTAGAAATTTACTTTCTTTTGCCACTAGGGCTTTGATGTGGGTGTTTGCCGCATAGGCCCACACCGGGGCAGCATATGTGGCCAATGGTCTAACAGTGGCTTTGTATAAAAGCACTTTGTTCTGTGTGCTGAGTTTGCGCGTATATATGAGGCTGGAGATTCTCTGGAAGGCTCCGGTCATCTTGCCTCTGGTTCTATTTATGTGCTTCTTCCAAGTAAGCAGTTTGTCAATTTCGACACCAAGATATGGTGCGCTATCAGCCCATTCCAGTACCGTGTTGTCGACATGTAAACGGGAGGGTGGGAATTTCCTTCCAACGGAGAGTGCCTTGCATTTGGAAGGGTTTAACTTTATTTTCCAATTCCGCATCCACAACTCAAGTTGGTTAATGTGGTGTTGGAGATTCGTGTGGAGCGTTCTTGCGTTCTTGGCTCTGCCGATGATAGCAGTGTCATCCGCATACAAGGCAATATCAGTGGTTTGGTTTCTGGGTATGTCGTTTACATAGAGACTGTAAAGGGTTGGGCCTAGGATTGAACCTTGTGGCACTCCACTCTTGATGGGAAAGTTGTCCGAGACAGCATCTTGTATTCTGACCGAATAGCTGCGTCCCTGTAGATAGTTGTAAAGGAGATGGACAAGAGAGTCTGGCACGCCCATACCGAACAGTTTGTAAATGAGTCCGACGTGCCAGACTTTGTCGAATGCCTTTGAAATGTCGAAAAGGACAATCGCCACACTGTCTTTAGCTTGGACGGCTTCAGTCAGATGTTCGACTACCCTGAGGAGTTGATGTGTAGTACTATGGCGACTTCTAAAACCAAATTGTTCTGGTATCAGAATACTGTTGCTTTCGAGGTGAGTGGCGAGACGGTTCAGTATGACCCTTTCCACAACTTTGCCAAGTCCGCAGAGCAAACTGATAGGTCGGTAAGATGTTGGGTTAGTGAGATCCAAGCCTTGTTTTGGAATAGGGCAGATAATAGCTTTTTTCCAAGTTTCAGGGTAGTATTGAAGCTTCAAGATAGCATTTGTGATACTGGTGAACCGGAGGATGGTCTTGGCCGGTAGGTTATGAATGACCGTATTGGAGATTTGATCATGCCCAGGGCACTTTTTCTTTTTTAATTTGGCGATGATGTCGATAATTTCTCTGGAAATGAAATGGATTATCTTATTAATATATCCCTTTACCCCCCCTCCCCCGTGTTTGTGTTCTTTCAAGCCTAAATGAGGGGAATCTACCTATAAGGGGAGGGGCTTGGGCGGAGGACTTTTTAAGGGAGTCTAACTCATATTCACGTAACATCTGGAGAAAATCGCTGGAAACTCTAGATCGCTAGATCGACAGCCACGCGAGGAGAAAGAATTCCGAACCTGCACAGTAAGACGCTTCCCAGTGCTCAGCTTTTTATAAATTCAGCCATTCGTCGGCATGATTTGAATAGAAAAGAAAGACTACTGTAAAACTAGAACTACTGTAAATTCATATTTCAATGTATCCACTGCTTTTTCTTTTTAATGCTTTCCACTGGGATCAAATTTCATCATGCTGTTATTCATTTTAACGAGAACTACACTCTCGTTACAAAAACTGCCCAGATACAGATGTAGGTTTAAATGACATTAAATTATGTAAGTATCGTTATCGGTATCGGCCGATACCATAACTTAAAAGAATCGGTATCGGCTATTTCTGAAAATGAATTTATAGGTAAAGTATCGGTATCGGTCATCGCCGAAAATGTGGTATCGGTCGATCCCTAAAATTGATTGAAAACTGTAGGACTTTCCACTGTATTTAAGCAATAAAAGAAATGAGAAACTCAATAATTTTTAAGATAATATTATTATGCCTGTATAATAATTGAACTCTGTGGCAAAAATTACTTCTAACTGGAGTTTAACTAACTGTAAACCCTCTTTTACGCTCAGCCCACTTTTACGGCAGTGAGCGGGAGGCATATTACCAAACCTTACATTGATTCGGAACCGCATTTTCGGAACCCGGAGTGGAGATCCCTGATTGGTTAGCTCACTGACGTCATGCCTGCCCACCGAATTTGAAAACTGGCGAGTCTGTACGGAAAAATACTTATGTATTAAAATGATTAATTATTATGAGATGAAATACCAGCGAAATAAACATATAGGCAGTTTGAAGTAGTTTTAGATGATACGCAATAAAAGAATATACGATTTAAATTACGAGTGCAATAGGAATCTTATTTTAAACCTTATTTTCCACTGGTGCTGACATCTGTTATTATATATAAGTACACTTTTCATAGACGATTTTTCAGAAATTAAAAAAAATCTCTAGTCTGTTTTCAATGTGTGTCTATAAAGTTTAATTTAATTAAAATTATTATAAACTGAAATGATTCACATAATACAATTATTTAAAATTTATTTAGTAGAATTTTTTTTTCCATAAAAGTAGAAGAAAATATTTTTTGAAAAATTATGAATATCATTTCTTGAATAATGGTATGTACTCTAAATATTAATAAATGACTAAACTAGATGCATGAAGTTTAATTAATTAATAAAAAAGGAATTTAAATAATTCAATGATTATTTTTTGTATTTTGTCATGATTATTAATTTTGTAATAATTGATTTTTGTTTGCAGTTATTTAGTGTATGTGATATTTTAAAATTTTTACGATTTAAAAAATATTTAACCACTGTGTGTGTATTAAGTATGATGTTGGATTTCAAGTATATTTCACTGATTGAATTTTTTTAATTTGCATTACGACTTTTTAAAAATTTACATTCAGGTTTTTTGTTTGTGGTTTTCATTTAATGAGGTTCTTAACATAATTTCATATATTCTAAAATGTTTTTGTTTTTTCAAGAATTCTTGAGGGCATGTATTTTAATTCTTTATTTTTGAATAATGAATTACGATTTTATTAAAAAGCATTTTAGCTTTAATGCTTTTTTTCATTTATTGCTGAAGGTGTTGGTTAACACTTTAAAAGTACTTTAAGCCTCATTGTCTGTCTAATTACTGACACAACTTCTTTTTTATAAATTAGATTTCTCTCCTTGTATCTCTTTTTCAGTGTTGATTTGGGATTATTCCTGATATTTTTCTAATGTGAATTTGTCCGTATTTCTATAATTTTTAAATGATATGTTGATTCTAGTACATAAATTATATATATATATATATATATATATATATATATATATATATATATATATATATACAGTAAAATGTCTCTGAGATATCAACTCTCTTAACGACCATCATGTTTTGTCGAAAAGCATTTTCTGCCATAGACCAAATCAAAAAGAAATTCTAATAATTTCTAAATAAAGTCATGAAGAGAGGAAAACAATTTGGAGAGCTCTTTGTATAAAACTGCAATTTATAATCTAAATTTAAAACTGTCTATGGCAGAAAATGCTTTTCAACAAAAAATAATGGTGGTTAAGAGAGTTGATATCTCAGAGGCATTTTACTATATATATATATATATATATATATACAGGCTCGTAGCCAGGAAATTTTCGGGGGGGGAGATATGCGCCTGGAAAAAATTTCGGGGGGGGATATGAACTTATATGTGTATAAATAGACGGAATTTCATCACTAATCCAAACATTTCGGGGGGGGATATATCCCGATATCCCCCCACTGGCTACGCCCCTGTATATATATAATTTATGAACTAAAATGAACATATCCATCAAAATTATAGAATTATAGAAATACGGACAAATGCACATTAGAAAAATATCAGGAATAATCCCTAATCAACACATGGAGAGAAATCTAATTTGTAAAAAAATGTTGCGTCATTATTTAGGCAGACAGTGAGGCTTAAAGTGCTTTTAAAGTGTTAACCAACACCTTCAGCAATAAATGAAAAAAAAAAAGCAATAAAGCTAAAATGCTTTTTAATAAAATCGTAATTCATGATTCAAAAATAAAGAATTAAAATACATGCCCTCAAGAATTCAAGAAAAAACAAAAACATCTTGGAATATATGAAATTATATTAAGAACCTCATTAAATAAAAATCACAAACAAAAAGCATGAATATAAATTTTAAAAAAGTCGCAATGTAAATTAAAATAATTCAAAGTGAAATATACTTGAAATTCAACATTATACTTAATACACACACAGTGGTTAAATGTTTTTTTTTAATTGTAAAATTTTTAAAATATCCACACTACAACTAAATAACTGCAAACAAAAAATGCAATGAATCATTTAAATTCCTTTTTTTATTAATTAATTAAATCTGATGCATCTAGTTGTAACTTAAGTCATTTATTAATATTTAGAGTACATACCATTATTCAAGAAATGATATTCATAATTTTTCAAAAAATATTTTCTTTTACTTTTATGGAAAAAAAATCTACTAAATAAATTTTGAATAATTGTATTATGCGAATCATTTCAGTTTATAATAATTTTAATTAAATTAAACTTTGTAGACACATATTGAAAACAGCCTAGAGAATTTTTTTTTTTTAATTTTCTGAAAAATCGTCTATGAAAAGTGCATTTAACGTGTCATATAAGTCTACTTATGTAATAACAGATGTCAGCACCAGTGTTGTATTGTTTTTGGGGGATAATGTTTTTTACAAATCAAAAGCAGTAATTTTTATTTTAATTGTTTTAACCATTAATTATTTATTTTCTTAATACTTGTAATTAACTTGGAAGTTTAATTTAAATACCTTTTGTCAGGAGATATAATGGTCTGGATGACTCTTCTTCTATAACTCAATAGCTAACTTCTTTTAAATTACTACTAATTATCCTTTTTTTGTTGGGACCTTTTTTTTTAAATAATTACCTTTTCTTTAAATTAATTCTGCCTTTGTTTGCCCGGTCTCCGGAGGTGTAATTTTAATTATCAGGTAAATTCTGTCGATTTTCTGCTGACTATTAAGTTTCCCTCTCTCTTCAATAGCCTAACTCATTTCTTGCAATATCTCTTGTTCATGTCCGGTTTTTAATTAGTTTTACTCTCTTCTAATTTAATTTTTATTCCAAATTTTACCCAGGGTTGTCTCGGACGATTGGCTATCTCCCGCTAAAATTTTAGGAAATTTAATAACGTTTTTTAAGGCCCTTTTGATCAATTAAGTTTTTTTTCCCCATTTCAAGATGGCCGTTCTTGCCTGCGTTTCTTCTCGGCCAAGTTGGTTTCTTTCCCGCGTGCAGTAGTTGCTGGCCGCCATTTTCTTATTTTCTCGCTTCCTTCCCCCGTCGATCGAATGTTCTCGAAGTTTCCCGGCTGAGATGGCGCGCTCTGATTGGTCCCCGCGGCCGGCGTCTCTTCGAAGCTCCCCAAGCGTGGGGCGAAAAGATTCATTCTGAGAGCTGGTGAGGTGCGGATAGGACGTGTGCTTGGACGGTTTTTTTTCATCGGCGTTTTAGGGGTCTAGCTCGGCTCATCCATTGGTCTAGCAACAAGCTAAGAATGTAAGGAATAAGTCGGTAGGCCAGAGGGCCTGATGAAATATTCGAATCACCAGATCAGCAGATTTTATTTTAACAAATGACAAAAATTCCGTTAATCGTTTGTTGTGGAGAGCGAGCGGACCCCCCCAGATGCAGAATGACGCGCAGCTAGCGCCTTCACCATTTTTTTTGGATCAGCGAGTGTCCCCTGCCCGGCCAGCCATGATCGAGTCAACTCAGCCACATCGGGAGATGACTGAATGCCCTGCCGAATGAGGTCCTCGGGAAAATCTTCTAGCACCAGCAGCTGAATCCCGGTAAGATCGTTGCCTTTTATTTCCATCTGCAAGGATCCGGCCCACCCAGGAAGTCGTTTCACTATTCACCTAGCCACCATATTCACTACCGAATGAAGATCCCTAGAATTTTATTAATTTTTCATCTTTGAAAGAAAGGGGGGGAATTGAAGACAACTGTAAAAATGCTAAATTTCTTTTTTAACTTTGTGTGCCATTCTAATGTATTACTTCCAGTAACGATGTCTAAATCTTTTTTTTTGTTAAAATCATAATTGTGGATGCCATGTTGATTTCTGGTTTGGCCTAAGCTAATCTCTGTAATTGTTTGAGTTGTTCTGCACATCAATGTATTTTGCTGCACCCTTTGGTGTAAAAAATTGCTAAGTTCCCTTTTTGTTCATTTTGGTAACTATTTAAACTCGCCTGTTGGTTTGAAAAGGTGGGGTTTCAAGTTTCTGTTAAGGATTTTGTCCGGGATTTACATCAGATGCCTTGTATGGCTTGGGGAAGGTGGGGACTCGTTTGCCCAAATTTTTTTTTTCTTTTTTGATAGGATAAATATTTTTTTTATATTTTTTTTTTTTGCTGCAGCAGAGCCTTTTAACTTAAGTACTTGGATCCAATCGAGCTACTTTTGTCATGACAATTTTATTTAAGCATTTCCTTTTTCTTTTTTTGTTTGTTTAATTTACAAGGGCTAATAATGGGAAATTAAAGCACTCTTATATTTTTTTTTGTTTTTTGAGCATAACTATCGCATGCTGTGATACCCCTGTACTGTGTTTTACTTTTATTTCTAAACTCTGATGTCGAGAGGCCACTAGCTGTTTACCCCTGTTATTTGTTAAATAAAATTTGTGATTTGGTGATCAAATGCAATGTCTCTGTGTTTATTTTACCACTTTTCTAACACACACTTCAGGCAAGGCTGAGATCATTGGGTTATTTTCTACACTATCGGTCACAACGCAATGGACAAAAATCTAAATTTTTTTTTTAACTAAACTAAATTTTCACGGCAGTAGTAAGTAGAATACTACAAAATGGTGCCGTGACCTCTCCTTGCCAATCTTGTGTGTGTTGAATAAGGTGAAATGGATACAGAAAACTTTCATTTTTTTTGATGCATTTACATATCTCTTTGTAACTGGGGACTGTCTTGAGAAGCGTATTGGGTGGTAAACTTTTATTTTGGGAGTTTCAAAATTTTCTTTTTCCTAAGTCCCAGTATGGCTCTAGAAGAAGGTGCCAGGGCGGCGGCATTGCCAGGTCCGGCTTTTATCGGCATGCTCCCACCACTGTCTGGTAGAAACTGCTCTAATTTTTTTCACTCCCTTTCCCTAATTCAGCCCTTGGCGGCCTGGACGGATGACCAGGCCTTGGCAGTCGCAAAATTGAAAATGGAGGGTGCTGCTCTCCAATTCTACACATCTACCTTAGAGGCAATTGAGGGTCTTACGTTGAAAGAATACAAAGACCGCTTCATGGCACACTTTGCAGAAGCGGGATCCTTGGCCCAGGACATAGAAAAATTAACGTCCTGTAAGCAAAATTTTGGGGAGACAGTGCGTGATTACGCCACTAGACTGGAAGGAATTGCCCATAAGGCCCTCAAAAATCCCATAAATTCCTCGGACACGATACCTCAGAGCTTCTCACAGGAGATGCTCCTTTCACAATTCAAAGCGGGTCTTCTTCCAAACATTAAGGCCCAGGTCGTTGTTGTAGACCCTAAAACTTTTGTCGAGGCGGTACAGGTCGCGAAACGTGTGGAAGTGGCACTCCAATGCCACCTGTCAGACATAAATGCCGTAACGGCACGTTCCCAGATGGTGGAAGGCGACTTTGAGAGGCTCCTTAAGGCCACTACGGACTCATATGCAAAAAGCCTTGAATTGCTCACCAGCCAGATGGCTGCGATGCAGGCTCAGCTATCACAAATGCAGTCGCAGAGTTTTATCCCACAATCTTTTCCTCCGCAGCGACATTCCCAACCTGCCCGAACTCAACGTAACATAACTTGTTTTTATTGTGACCGCCCAGGACATTACGCGAGAGATTGTCGAAAAAAACAACGTGACCAGGCTGCTAGATCCCAACACAGGCCTCGTCAGGAAAATCAGACTCCTGCCAATGCTTCAGGCTCTGATCAGAGTGGGGTTAATGATGGAAATTTAAACTAAGTTTGGGGGGAGGTTGGTCTGGATCGCAACACTCCATTAATTCCCCGTTTGATCCCGCTGTGCAACCTGTAGTAAGTGTGTCGAGTTCTTTACCAATAATTTCAGTTAACTTTGCCAATTTTAAGTTTCGTGCACTCATAGATTCTGGTGCCTGTGTTAATTTAATTTCTTCTAATGTTTTTAATATTCTAATTAACTTTAAGGAATTTGATAGTTCTCACCTCTCTTTAAAGGCTCTCACGGGTTTTGACATAGTCACCCCAAAATTAATTCAAACTGAGTTGCACATTTCTAACACCCCGTTTTCATGTAATTTTTTGGTTGCTCAGAGTTGTCTTTCTCCTAACTTTGATGTCATTTTGGGACTTGATTTTCTAAAGACTTACAAATTTCATATCGATTGTGACAACTGTATTTTATTTAATGATGATATTAGAGTGGTCTGGACGCATGAACATCCCCCGTTTTCTCTGAATGCTGTCGTGCCAAGTGCACATGATGATGTTGATCCCGATGTTGACTTTTCTCTTTTTGGCAAGTTACCCGCTAAGATCATTTTACCCGCTTATTCTCAAAAGAGATTTTTTGTGACTATTCCAAACTGCGATCCCTCTTTCATTAATTCTACTGTAATAATTGAACCTAATCCTGATACAAATTTAACTTCCTTTCTTGTTGCCAATGCTATTTCCACCATCAATGATAATTGTCAGTGTTTAATTCAAGTTATTAATCTTACCCATGATTCCATTACCTTAAATAAGAATATGAAAATTGTTAATATTACCCCTATCCATTTAAATAAAGTTTCTGACGAAGTCAACTCGGTAGAACAACAAGCTGGTTCAGATGATTTTAGCCAGTGGGCTAAGGACATAGATTTATCCCATCTTGACGAATCTCAACGCAATGACATGATTGCTCTTTTGTCCAAATATAAGTCTGTTTTTTCATTAAACTCCTCCGACTTGGGCGCCTGCCCCATCATTCAACACCGTATACACCTTACAGATGACATTCCGGTTCGTTCTAAGCCCTATCGTGTCCCTTACCACCTCAAGCCTGAAATGAAGAGGCAGATTCAAACTCTCTTGGAGGCTGGCATTATCGAACCATCGACCAGCAGTTATGCTGCGCCAGTCCTTCTGGTCAAAAAAGCGGATGGATCATTTCGCCTGGTGGCCGATCTCCGTAAGCTTAATGCCAAGACCATACCAGATAATTTCCCCCTTCCGAATTTGCAAGAGATGATTGATTTTCTTTCTGGGGCTAAATTTTTCTCTTCCTTGGATTTGACGTCAGGTTTTCATCAAATGTTTATGCATCCAGACGATGCTCATCTCACGGGTATTACTACAGAGGAGGGCCTCTTTCACTTCAAACGGATGCCATTTGGCTTGCGAAACGCGAGTGCTAGTTTCCAACGATTAATGGGAGTGGTGCTGTCCGGACTATCCAATTTCCAAATCGGGGTTTATATTGATGATGTGGTTGTGGCATCAACTACCTTTGAAGATCATCTGTCTAGGCTCGAGCTCGTTTTTCAGCGTCTAACTGATGCAAACCTAAAACTTAAACCCAAAAAGTGTGCTTTGGCAAAAAGTGAAATTACGTATTTAGGACATAGAGTAACGGAGGGTAAGGTAATGCCAGATCCTAATAACATCAAATCTATTCTCAATGCTGCTGTTCCAAAAACCCGAAAACAAGTTCGCTCATTTTTAGGCCTGACTGGTTTTTATAGAAAGTTCATCAATAATTACTCCTTAAAAGCTCTCCCTTTAACTAATTTAACTAAAGACTCTGTAAAATTTTCCTGGGGGGATCTCGAACAAGATGCCTTTGACCAACTTAAGTCGGATTTAACGAAAGAGCCTTGCTTAAAATTACCAGATTTCAATAAGCCCTTTTCTATCTGTACTGACGCGAGCAAGTTCGCCATGGGCGCTGTGCTCACACAAGAGGATGAAGCCGGTTTTCCGCACCCAGTCTGTTTTGCTTCCAAAAAATTTTCGGCCGCTGAAATAAATTATTCTGTTGTGGAGAAGGAAGCCCTTGCCGTGGTTTTTGGTATTAATCAATTTAAACAGTATATTTATGGCACTCATGTAACTATTTTTTCTGACCAACAGTCACTTTCGCAACTTTTTAAATTGAAGGATCCCACCTCTCGCATAGCTCGTTGGATTATGACGTTACAACAATATGACTATACTATTGTACACAAACCTGGACGGTTAAATTTAATGGCAGACTTTCTTTCTAGAGAAGTTAACGTTGTTGATAATGTTCCATTTAAGTGTGAAATTTTACCTTTGCCTAACCAGGACTTAATTAAATTACAACAGGAAGACTCTTTTTGCCAAAAGATGGCGAGTAATATTTCGCAAGATCCTTTTTTCATTCATAAGTCAAATAAATTTTTTTTTCAACAAAATATTCTTGTTTGCCAATCTACTGATGCAAATTTTTCCAATATTCGACTTGTTGTCCCTCACTCTCTTGTTCAGAAAGTTCTTCAAGCCTGCCATGACAACAGAACTGTTGCACATCCAGGTCTTTCTCGAACATTGCATCGGGTTAGGCAAAATTTTTTTTGGGTAGGTCTGTACCGTAATGTAAAGAATTATGTGATGTCTTGCCATTCTTGTTTACAAAGACGTGGTTTCAAAAAAGGTCAAAAGGCACCCATCCAGGAGATCCCCACTGTTGATAGACCTTTCCAGAAGTGTGCGATTGATGCGGTTGGTCCCTTCATTACCTCTAAACATGGGAACAAATTTTTAATTGTAATTACAGATTATTTTACTAGATTTCCAGAAGCTTACCCTGTTAAAGACATACAAAGTGCCACTGTAGCTAGGGTTTTGGTGGACTTTATTTCGAGACATGGCATTATGGAAGTGCTGTACTCAGACAGGGGGTCCAATTTTCTGTCGCAGGCAATGGAGGAAGTCTATAAGGTCTTAGGAATCAAGAAAATGCACACGGTGGCCTATAATCCGCAAGGCAACGGGGTCGTTGAACGGTTGAACAAGGTTTTAGTAGACTCTTTAAGTCATTTGGTTAGTGAAACTCAGGAGGATTGGTGCGAACAGGTTCCTTTTGCTTTGCTGGCCTTTCGCACTGCCTACCACAGAACTATTCAAAACACTCCTGCTTTTCTCACCTATGGTAGAGATCTGGTGTTGCCTTATGACCTGATTTTTTCATCAAAATTCAGGACATATGCCGACACTAGATCCTATGCTCAGGAAATTGTCACCAATCTCCAGAACACTTTTCCATTAATTAAAGATCGCCTTGAAGTTGCCTCTCATAACCAAGCTAACTCTGCTCCTACAAAATTTAACTTAAAAGACATTAAAGTTGGTGACACTGTCTTCTTACACACACCTGCACATAAACCTAATTTGTCGAAAAAGCTTTGTAAATTTAATAAGGGTCCCTATCGCGTTTTAAAGCAATGTTCTCCTGTTTTATTTTTGATTTCTCTTTTAACTAACCCTTCAGATGTTCAAAAGGTACATGTCAATAGAATTTTTAAAGTTGTTGATAGAGATGTTTTTCCTACTAGTAATAACAACTTGCCACACACTCCTGAGTCTGTTTTACCTGAGTCTACCCCTTCGTCTTCAACTGAGGATTGGGAAGCGAAGATGTTGAAAGAGTACCCAAACCCCTTTCTTCCTTATGATCCCACTTGGGATGACAGTTTTGGTAGTTTTCAAGCTTCTCCTATGCCGCCTGTTGTAGCCCTGTCTGATGCAGAACCTGTTACTGATTTTTTTAGAGATACTGTTGTGTCCCCTGTTTCCTTTTTAAGTTCAAATGGTGATGATATTGATGCCGCAACCCCATCTTCGATTTCTCCAGGCCTGTCTAGCTCCACTAGTAGTCATGGGTATAATCTTAGGCCACGTGATCAATTTGGCTTTGTAATTAAAAAGTAGTGCTGGGTCTTTTATTTGCGAATCATTTTTTCCTTTTTGAATTTAGGTGTCATTTTAGTATTGTATTTTTTTTTTTAGTGTTTGCATTTGTGTTTACCTTTTTCGTTTACTTTTAGTTTCTTGTGGGTGGGTTGTTTTGTTTACTTGTTTGTTGGTATCAATCAAATTTTACCTGCACAATCTGTGTTATATGTTGTTACATTTTTATACAAGTTCCTATTGAAGTAAATATTTTGTTTTGGTTTGATGATTTTGTGTAAGTGTTATAATCTGATGTAGTACCCTTTTGGTAGTACAAATTGTGTATGGCTAAGGGCCATTGCAATAATTCATGTGATATATTTTTTTTTTTTACCTTTTATTACTGTCTAACCACATGAAAGTTTTCGTAAAATACTTTTACCTGATTATGTCAAACAAAAACTTGTACTGGAATTGTCAAATCAGTGCAGAGATTTCTGGGTTCAAACTTTTGTTCTCTCTGTAATGGCTTGAGGAAAATTTTAAAGTTGTTAACTTTGCTGGTGTAGACAATCCCAGGGCCTTTATCTAAGAAACTTAGGGTTCAAAATTTTTTTTTTTCTCACTTTGTTTACAATAAGTAATTCCTTTTGTTACTACCAACCTTCTGGTTACCTTTTGTTAAATGGGGGGGGTGTTTGCTTTAAGTTATTCATGCTGGTTTGGGCTGTTTTCTTAAAATTACCTTGTTTTGTTTTGTTTTCCTCTTTGGAGAAAATGATTAGTGTCCAGATGTGTTTCTAGAGCCTTCTTGGTCACTTGAATTAACCTCCATGTTTGGTGGTAATTGATCTTGGGTCACAATTGGGCTGGTGTTTAGCCTGTTGTACTCAGACCAATTGCTGCTGGATGTGAGGTTATTCAGGGATCATTTCTCTCCTGTCTCCTAATGTTTTTACCAACTTAACCTCTAAATTAATGCATTAATTGGGTTTTTTTTCATTCTCTACAAATTTGGGATTGTCATGCCCCTGTCAAATTTTTTTTTTCTCAGCATTTCTTTGAAAGGGGGGTGGTTCAACATCCTAGGTACTTGTCCGCCCTTGCCTGCTAGTGGTCTTGTATTCAATACATGACACTGACTAGCCTTTTATTTACTTTTGGAAATCTCTGAACTGATTTTTACCCACGCTTGTGACAACAAACTCCACGTAGTGACTACTTATACGAGGACTTTACAAAATTTTGCTACTGACCACTTCCTTGGACTCTAAATCATCATGGTCAGCATTGCATATTACCCTTTTGTACCAAAGATTTTTTACCTTTTTGTCTTCGTTTAATGTTGTTCTGTCATGTTTTATGTCGTACTACATATATACTGTATGTTTTTGTTGTGAAGGAATGTGCAGGTAAAACTTTGCCTTTTGATTGATTTTTTCTTTATGGAATATGTAGGTATAGGGTTGAAATTTTTTTTTATGTGTCCTGACTTGGGACATGGGTTCTTGATGTTTATTTGAGGTATTTTGCATTATGCAAATTTTTTTTTTCTGGCTGCCATGGCTGGTCTTCCCCAGGTTTAGTTGTCAAAATGGTATTATACGCTGCTTCTCAAGACATTTCACCAGTGTGTTCCTGGCTTCTCAACGAAAAATTTTTTACTTCGTAAAAAATTTTTTGGGGGAGAAGGAAGGATAATATGTTGTATTGTTTTTGGGGGATAATGTTTTTTACAAATCAAAAGCAGTAATTTTTATTTTTTTAATTGTTTTAACCATTAATTATTTATTTTCTTAATACTTGTAATTAACTTGGATGTTTAATTTAAATACCTTTTGTCAGGAGATATAATGGTCTGGATGACTCTTCTTCTATAACTCAATAGCTAATCTTTTAAATTACTACTAATCATCTTTTTTTTTGTTGGGATCTTTTTTTTAAATAATTACCTTTTCTTTAAATTAATCCTGCCTTTGTTTGCCCGGTCTCCGGAGGTGTAATTTTAATTATCAGGTAAATTCTGTCGATTTTCTGCTGACTATTAGGTTTCCCTCTCTCTTCAATAGCCTAACTCATTTCTTGCAATATCTCTTATTCATGTCCGGTTTTTAATTAGTTTTACTCTCTTCTAATTTTAATTTTTATTCCAAATTTTACCCAGGGTTGTCTCGGACGATTGGCTTTCTCCCGCTAAAATTTTAGAAAATTTAATACGTTTTTTTTTTAGGCCCTTTTGATCAATTGAGTTTTTTCCCCATTTCAAGATGGCCGTTCTTGCCTGCGTTTCTTCTCGGCCAGGTTGGTTTCTTTCCCGCGTGCAGTAGTTGCTGGCCGCCATTTTCTTTTTCTCGCTTCCTTCCCCCGTCGATCGAATGTTCTCGAAGTTTCCCGGCTGAGATGGCGCGCTCTGATTGGTCCCCGCGGCCGGCGTCTCTTCCATGCTCCCCAAGCGCGGGGCGAAAAAGATTCATTCTGAAAGCTGGTGTGCTGCGGGTAGGACGTGATCTCGTCCGGTTTTCTTTTTCATCGCATTTTTTTTTTTGGGGGGGGCCTAGCACGGCTTATCAGTCGTGACTTCATCAAGAATCAGCATGTGAGGTTTTTTACGCTAGGGCCAGAGGGCCAGCTACTCCATGATCCACCGTATAAAATTTTTTTTCTTTTTTTTTTGGTGCGTAAGCACCCGGTGGCCCCCACCACGTTTGTTTTCATGATCGTTTTTTTTGCCAGTATGCTTCCCCTCACTTGATGTGAATTGGGCTTAAGCCCCCTCCCCTTTTTATTCATCTTCGACGTCCGGCTGCGATCGACTATGCGGAGATCTCCCAATTTTGCCCTGCCCGGGAGACGCTTGTGTTGACTGGAACGCGAAGTCCCCGACACCCGCAGGAGTTCCCTGACCAGAGGAGAGACCAAGATGCCGCCTCCGGATGCCATCAGTGACCGTCCGTTGGTTCCCAGAAACGTCGAGACCAGACCTGCCATTGGATCCGTGGGTGAGACCTGACCATTACTTTTTTTTCTATCTGCCATTTCTCCACCACGAGCTGGATCAGCGACTTCATGCTTCAAGCTGTGCTAGAACTATCCCTTTTGTTTTTATAATGTTAAATGGGGGGGGATTAAATAACAAATGCTAAATTTTCTTTTTCAACTTTGTGTGCCATACTTATGTATTACTTCCAGTAACGATGTCTAAATCTTTTTTTTTGTAAAAATCACAATTGTGGATGCCATGTTGATTTCTGGTTTGGCCTAACCTAATCTCTGTAATGGTTTGAGTTGTTCTGCACATCAATGTATTTTGCTGCACCCTTGGTGAAAAAATTGCAAAGTTCCCTTTTTTGTTTTGTAATTTCTTTATTTTGGCAATTGTTTAAACTAACCTGTTGGATATAAAAGGTGGGGACTTGTTTGCCCAAATTTTTTTTTCCTTTTTTTGATAGGATAAATATTTTTTTTTTAATAATTTTTTTTCTTTTTGCTGCAGCAGAGCCTTTTAACTTAAGTACTTGGATCCAATCAAACTACCTTTGTCATGACAAATTTTATTTAAGCATTTTCTTTTTTTTGTTTAATTTTTCAAGGGCTAATAATGGGGTAATTAAAGCAATCAAGTATTTTTTTGTTCCTGTGCAATTCTACCACGCGCTGTGAAACCCCTGCGCAGTGTTTACTTACTTTTTTCATTTCATTTACTGATGTCGCGAGGCCACTAGCTGTTTACCCCTGTTATTTGTTAAATAAATTTGTGATTTGGTGATCTAATACGATGTCTCTGTGTTTATTTTACCACTTTTCTAACACACACTTCAGGCAAGGCTGAGATCATTGGGTTATTTACTACACTTTCGGTCACAACGCATGGTATAATCTTATTCTGATTTTGGTAACTTGCTCAATTTAAAAATCAAATTTTTTAACTAAACTAAACTTTCACGGCAGTAGTAAGTCGAATACTACACTCAATGCCTCGCTTCATCCTGGATCAATCTGCGCATGTGTCATGTCATTAACGGCACCTTCTGTAGTTAAGATTTGAAGTGCTTCCATGTTAAGTGCATAGTTATTCTTGGGCTATTTTAGAGAGAGATGGGCTGTGTTTATTGAATTTAATATCGTTAAAGCGTTCTTTTTTTTCTTTCTTTAATTTTCCTTTTAGTCATTCCTATATAGCACCCAGATTTATTTGATTTATTAAAGGTAAAATTTATTTTATAGATTCCGGCTGATTCATTTTTATCTATTGGTCTTGATCACTACGTATTCGTTTGACGATAGTTATTTTAGGCTTTATAGGAATTTTGATATTTTTCTTGGTGGCTTCATTAGTTATTTTTATTGCTGCTCCCCTGCAGTAGGGTACAGCTTTAGTAAACAGCGGTTTCTCTTTTTGATGGCTGCTAATGTGTTCAAGTTTTTTAATTCTATTTTTAAAGAGGTTCTTGACAAGGGATTTTGGCAGCAGGGGTGCAGAAAAATGTTTAGGGCTCAATATTTCCCCAGAACACAATTTGTTCTATCTAAAATTCCCCCCAAACTGAAGCATATTTTCATTTTAGTTTAAGTGACTATCTATAGCTAGCTTCTTATAACAACTGCATCTCGGCACCCTCCCCCCCCCCTTGGCAAATCGCCCTAGTGTAGCGTTGCCATAATCATACACAATACTACAAAAAATATTTTTTTTTTTCTTCCCTTTTAAAAAAATATACTTGGGAGAAAAATTTTCCCCGAATCTCGTTCAGGCATTCGAACACATTCTGCACCCCTGATTGGCAGTAGCCGGATATTACAGTAGCCGGCTACTTAGCGCAAACGCAGCGCTAAGAAGCCTCTCAAAACCAGAAAACAGACTGCAAAAACCAAAAACACACTGTCAAAACCTAGCGTCCAAACTAACAAAAAACCTAAGTCAAAAACCACACCTATCTCCTCCCTCGCGGAGCTCTTTCAGACCATACGAGACATAAACACTTATGTCGACATTCCGGCCCTCATCAGAGTGCTTAGAGCGGCAGCTGAGGCCGTGCAAACATATGAAGACCCACTGGACCGAGCCTTTGCCTTGCTCCACACAGTGTCAAACGCCTTCCCCCCCCCCAACATGACGAGGACAATTAATAGTCTAAGAGTCATTCTGTGGAATGCCCAAGGGCTCCACAGAAAAATCACGGAAGTTAAAGACTTCCTCCGCTACAACGACATAGATATACTCCTTATTCAGGAAACCATGCTCCTTCCCACTCACAAATGCAATATTCCGAACTACACCATGTATCGCAATGACAGGCCCCTGACGCACACTGGTGTTCCCTCTGGCGGCACCGCGGTCTACATAAAGAGCTGCACCCCACTCCCATGACAACAGTGTCAAGCTGGATCAGCTGGAGGCCACCATTGTTACCCTCCACACAATGCAGGGGGACATCCAAATTGTCTCTGCTTACATCAGGCCCACCATTAGCTTCCCCACACAAGACTTCCACGCACTACTCAACCACTGCGCCACCACAATTATTGCTGGCGATTTCAACGCCCACCATTACGCATGGGATGGCCGGAGAAACTGCCCTCGTGGGGTAGAGCTCCTAAAGTTTCTGTTCGATACGCACGCTAAACTTGCCTACCCTGCCACTCCCACGCATCTACACCCACGGGGCACGTCCACCATTGATCTTCTCCTACATCACGGCACCACTCAGCACATAACGTGCCACACCCTAAATGTTTTAACTTCTGATCACTACCCTGTCCAATTCGACCTGGACGTCAAACTCATCGCAAAACGCTTCACCAAGTTCACCACAAATTGAGATAACTTCACTGACGCTCTACTCAACACTCCGCTGCCCCCCCCACCTTGACTCCCCCCAAACCATTGAGGAGGAGATTAAGAAACTCACCAACACAATCATCTCGGCCTACGAACAGTCCTCTAAACCAGACACTGGCTCGGTTGCTAAGCTCCCACTCCACATCAGGAAGCTCATAAATTCCCGCAATGCGGCCAGGAAAGCTTTCCAGCGTTCCCGTCACCCCCTGGACAGGGCAAACTACAACCGTCTCGGGGCTGAAGTAAGGCGCCTTATTGCGCAACATGTCCAGCAGAACTGGACAACCTATATCGAAGCTCTTGCACCGCATGATGGCTCAATTTTCAAAGCCATTAGAAAAATTACAAACAAACATACTCTGATCCCTCCACTAAAGGACGGCAACAGATATGTTGTCAGGGACTTAGACAAGGCGAATTTAATTGCCAGGGTCTACACAGACCAATTCTCTAACAACTATGATCCCCCGGATCGGGCCACACACCTCAGCAACGTTCAAACAACCATTAATAACTTCCTACATACCCCGCCCACCTGCCATATCCAACAGGCTCTCCCCTCGGAACTCAGTGAAATAATTAACAAGCTCAACGTACGGAAATGCCCAGGACATGACAAGGTTACGAATCTCATGATCAAGAACTTACCCAGTAAATACATCATCAACCTCACTTTTGTCACTAATGCGATTATCTCACATAGATATTTTCTGACTGCTTGGAAGAAGGCCATTGTGTGCCCGATCCCTAAAGCCGGGCAGTGCCTCACTCAGCCCTCCTCCTTCTGCCCCATCAGCCTTCTGAGTTCACTCTCTAAGCTGACCGAGTGCGTACTGCTAAACAGACTCAACGCACACCTAAGGGCCAGTAACAAGCTCCTAAACGAACAATTTGGCTTCAGAGCTGGATACTCTACGGTCCACCAGCTGGTACGAGTTGTAGAGACTGCACATGAGGCCATCGCCCGTAACCACCTAGCTGCCATACTCTTATTAGACCTTCAAAAGGCTTTTGATAAGGTATGGCACGCCGGTCTTATATTCAAGCTCATTGGGCTTGGTATCCCCGACACCCTTATACACATCTTTAAAAGTTACTTGGAAGGTAGAATAGTGTTGACTCTAGATTAATTTGGCAGGGCGCAGCGCCCGGCGGCCTTTTTGTTATCTTTTTAGTGCCCGGCGGCCCTTTTGTCGTTTTTTTAGCGCCAGGCGGCCCTATTTCTCTTCTTTATGCGCCCTCCTGCTTTTACATTTTTATTATTATTAGTAAACAAGCAGCACTTTTTATTTCCTACATACCATTTGCGCCCCATCACGATAATACGTTAACTAAAACGGTTACGATTGAGTACAATAATCCCATCATAAAAATAGGTTCGCTTGAAAACGGCCCTTTCACAAAAACCATCTATGAAATCCGATCTTTCCCACAAATGTAATTTATTAAAATGCTTTTTTCAAATATTCTACTCTTTCAGATAGAAATACTCCTACTGCCCTTTTCTTTGTTTTCTTTTGCGCGAGCCGAACAGCCGAGTAACCCGAAAAGGCCCCTCTTGTATGTTTTGTTTTTGCTGACTCAAGCGAGAAGCCCGATCGGCATTTCACTTAGGAGTTGGGGGAAGAAAATACGGTTGGGAAATTCAAGATTTTCTCAAGTTATCTAAAAATTTCTGATTCCATCTGTCAATCCTCAAATATCAGTGGCTACGTTTGATAAATATGTAGTTGCGAATTATCAAACAATCATTATACCACAGTTCGTCACCAGCTGTATATAATTATTGCTCTTCTCGATGTCTTTAATAGTTTCGCAACACTAGCAAGTCCCCCCCCCCTAAACGATTTGCTCTTTTTAATCGGCTTTCTTAGTACATATTATTCGTAATGTATAACAGTTATTTACTAATCATATATAATTACAGATGATACAGAAAGAATGCCTTGGCAAAACGACGTTTTGCTATTCGAAAATTTGCGGGATTTGCTTGCTTGTTATGGCAAGCCTAGAAAAGGGATATCTTCTAGGGGGGGGGGGGGGCCTTGGTTGGGTG
The DNA here is from genome assembly GCA_038373885.1 of Cheiracanthium punctorium. Lineage (NCBI taxonomy): Eukaryota > Metazoa > Arthropoda > Arachnida > Araneae > Cheiracanthiidae > Cheiracanthium > Cheiracanthium punctorium. Next base: position 23,936 of record JAWZYV010016433.1, read on the forward strand.
ACTTATTAAGGAGTTCTAATGTGTATCGACGCGTACATCTTGATGAAACCTTGATGACCAAACTCTGAAAAACTGACCGAACTCTTGACCAAAACTCCGGACCGACAGTCGCGCGGGCGGGGCCCGCCGAACGTGGGAACTTCAACACTTCAGCCGTGTACCATGTTCAGTGGCTTTATCTACTCAAATCCATCTAAAAATCGAGGGATTTGCGACGTTTTTGGAATACAGCAATTGAAACACATTATGCTTTTGCCAAAATCAGAGCATAATAATGATCTTTTGCTTTAGCAATGTAGCGCTAGGGTTATTGGCGCCCGGTGCGGTCTTTCAGTTTGCCGCCCCATTCTTTCTAAGTTTCAGCATTCTGCTCCCATTTCGGTCCTTTAGTTTTCCTCTTTATTATTTCTAAGTGTCCTGCCGGCCACCCTGTTTGTTTTTTTGCCGCCGGGGCAGACCCCCCCCCCCCCACACTTATTACGCCACAGTTTTAATTACATAAAAGTGGAGTAAATGCAGAATTTAGTAAATCAGACTATTGACAAGATTTGGTATTTTAAATATTCATATTATACACCTTCCGATTTAAAAAATTCTCAACATTTTAATGAATGAAGAAAGGAAAAAAAATAATAATAAAAGCAAAAGAAAGCTCGTTCTGGAAAAGGATGTCTTCAGAAAGCAAATTGTGTCATAAGTTAACAGCTAGGTTATTCATAAAACAAACCGTCATCAATTTAAGCTTATTTTCAGTTGAAAAAAAAAAAAAAAAAGAATTCTGGAAGGTTTATTAATAGATAATTTGTTTAAGTACTTTTGGCACCAGGATGTTGATTATTTTAATTATATTAAGCTGATTAAAAACATTTGATAGTTAAAATAAATATTGATTAGTACTATTTTTATTTTAAAAAGATTAAAGCGAGGTTTAAGAAAGAAAATTTAGTGTTTTTAAAGAGACCTTTTTAAGTATGTTACAAGAAATTAAAAATAAAGCTTTATGAAAAATAAATTATTGAAAATATTTAAAACTTTATTTCATACATACCTTTGGATAATCCTGTGAGTTAAAAAAAATATTAATTTTATACCTGCTAAAAAACTTACATGTAGTAATTATTTTTATTTATTTTAAAGAAATAGTACTTTTTTAAAAACTTATATTCACTTTTCATGAATGAGCAAGCATTAAATTAGAAGTGAAAGAGGAATAACAAATATATTTCAGTGATTTGATTTGATATGGTGTTCTACATTCCAACCATAGGATGTATTACAAAATTTGCATGACTATGTCATTTTTTCCAGCAATCTTCTGTGTTCTGAATTAAATTTCCCCAATTTCTGTAGTTATCAATTGATGGATGAGTTAAATTGTTTGATGCAATTTTAATAATGTCTAATAGTAATAAGGGTAACTTTGAAAATCTTTACTTGGTACTCATTCAATAATTATTGCAAACAAAAGAATTTAAATAAAATTCTGATTTATATAATTAAATTTTATACATCCTGCATTGCAGAAATTTTATTATTTTTATTACATGCTAAATGCATCTACCCTAATCCACTTACACTGACAGTCCTTTTCTGTTTAAAAGTTTGTACCAATATAGGTGAAATATCATATATGAATGTGATCCAGTAATTGTGGTTCAGTAGTGATAGTGTGATAAAATTGAGGAACAAAAATTAACATTCCCTCTGCCTTCCCCTACTGCCTAACAAATCATGTCCGGCTAAAAAGTTCTGAAACCTTCTTCAATAAATGTACTATTCTTATAAATAATAAACATGTATGTCACGTAATTTTGAGAAAAAAAAAATTAAGCAGAAAATTCAACATTACTTATATTTAAACTTCTTTATGCTAGAAGTTTTTTTTAAGTCAAAACTTCTAGTTATGTAGATTTAATTCACATATTTGTGTCATGTTTAGACCAAAATATTATCAACAAATTATTTTTCCTATTTCGCTTACACTTACTTCTACTGGATATTTTCTCCAAAAGAAGTGTGTGGGGGGGGACTAAGACAAATTGGAAAAAATCTTACTATGCATTGTAAGTCAGAACACATATTACAACTCTACATGTTAAAGTCTCAGGGATCATATCGTTTCAAACCAGTTTCTATATGTTATCTACCTGTACATTCTCGTGGAACCCCAAACTGCCCTTTTTGAGAACAGGGTGCCCCTTTTGAAAATTTCCCCCCCGGCGGCCCTTTTTTTCTAGAGTCAACACTATAGAACCTTCACTGTTAGGGTGCATGACGCCCTGTCTAGCAGTTGCCCCATTCAGAGTGGAGTCCTGCAGGGCTCGATCCTCGGGCCCACTCTTTTCAACCTTTTTATAAACGACATTCCCACAAATCACCAAACCTCCATCGCTCTCTTTGTCGATGATAAGGCGATCATCGGACACGCTCCCACCGCCCACTCCCTCGCAATCACCATGCAAAATCATATTAACCAAATCACCGACTGGATGCGGCTCTGGAGGATCCAACTAAACTCGTCTAAGTGTCAGGCCTTCAGCTTTACACTACGCTCTCCACCCTCCCGCCTACATGTACTAGGGACCCCTGTTGAATGGAGCACCAGTGTAATTTACCTTGGTGTCACCTTTTGACAGGACCGTCTCCTGGAACAAACACACCACCACCGCCACACACAAACTCAAGGCAGCTTTTGCAACAATCAAACCACTAATTTTCAACTCTAAAATGAGTAGCTACAATAAGACGTACGTCAGACCGGCAGCCACTTACGCCGCACCGGTGTCGGCCTGCGCGGCCAAGTCAAGCATACAAAAACTCGAAAGTAAACAAAGCTACATCCTTAGGAAAATAAGGAATGGTCACCCCTTCATCCGAAATGATATTATCAGACGAGACCTCCGAGTCCCCACCATGCGAAAGCATTTACTTAAACTCACTACCAAATTCTACTCGAAACTGAATCACCTCCCGAATGAGATCATAGCGGAATTCCCCGACTATGATCCATCGGACCCCACCCACCGAAGGCGCCCCCGGACCGCTCTTGCGTCCCTGACCGCCACTTAGTTACGCCACTCCATTGTTCTCCCCCCCCTCTCTTGTTTCACACCCCTGGTCGTCGCCGAGCAACCTGGCCTGTGAAGTCCGCGCCTTTCGCGGGGGGAGGCCAGGTCGGCATCCACACCAGTTTCTCTTTCCCTCTCCTCTCCTCGATCGATCAATGTCACGGGGGCTGCGGCTCCCATCCGTCACTGCCAGCAGTCAGCTGGCCTCTCCGAAGCCGACTCACCTCTCTTCGCATTCCATTGTTCCCTTCTACGGTACCACACTCTGCCAGCGTCTAGGTGCTGACTCGGCTTCCCCCTCCGAAGCCAACACACCCCCTCTCCCTGATCTTTCGCTTTTTTTTTTGCGGTCTGCACACACTGTTACAGCTTCGCTGACGTGACTGATTTTCTTGCCCGGCCTCTTTGGGCGAATCAATACGGATGTACAATACAACACTTATTACCTCACACTGGAGATAAGCATCTAATGCAGGCGCTCCAATAAACACAAGCTATCAGTCAGTCAGCCGGATATTACAAATATCTAGCACTAGCAGTACATCCGGCCTAAAATTATATACAGAGAAATAACATAAATAAACATAATAAATGAATAAATTCTAAAACCTGCAATTAATAAAAAATGAAAAAAAAAAAAAAAAGTTTTGTGAAAATATTTTTATTATGAGAAAAAGGGGGAAAAATAAGTACTTCTATCTTTTTTTAAGATTGGAGTAAATTATTACTGGAAGAAATTAGTGTACAAAAACACTGTTTTTCAGTCTTTGTAAGATTTCGGTTACCTTTTTTCCCCACTATAAATTGAATAGTGTACTTGCTGTAGTATAGCCTGCTGTGAAAATGTCCCTTATCTACCAGGCATGTATCCAGAAAAACAATTTTTTGGGGGTGGGGGAGTCACTGACCCCTTGACAGTTGAATGGAAATGTCTCTTTCAAGAACTGATCTTTAAAGATATTTATCGAACTCATGAGGGAGAACATTCATGACATTGTTATTTGTTGTGATTTTAATTGCAGTCAAACTGGTACTAAATTCATGGAAACAATCCCAAAAGGATTTGATTTTTGAATTAAATCATTTGAAACTAATGGGAAAATTTAAAGAAAAAAGGAAATAATACTGTTACCGGGGGCAGGTCACCAAGTATGAAACTTCGCCAAACTGTCAAGAAGGGTAAACATATTTACGATGGTGTCATGTTCTCAAGTAACCCTTATAAGGAGTTTAGGTGTAGTTGAGTTCTGTTGTTGTTTCATGATGTGATTAGAAATTATGTGGTTGGTCAAAGAAATTAACTTAAGAAATTTGATTTTTGAATTAAATCATTTGAAACTAATGAGAAAATTTAAAAAAAAAAGGGAGTAATACCGTTACCGGGGGCAGGTCACGAAGTATGAAACTTCGCCAAATTGTGAAGAAGGGTAAACATGTTTACGATGGTGTCATGTTCTCAAGTAACCCTTATAAGCAGTTGAGGGGTAGTTGAGTTCTGTTGTTGTTTCATGATGTGATTAGAAATTATGTGATTGGTCAAAGAAATTAACTGGGAATAAAGTTTGAAGGAATTATGTGATTGGTTGAAAGAATTTATCTGTAACTGAACCTGAAATGAACCGTTGAACATGCTTGTTTGTTGTGATTCGTTGGTGGAAAAGTGCACAGTTATTTATTATCGTGTTTCAGAAGTGAAATTTCATTTTTTTTTTCTATTAAATGAGGATAAGTTGTCTAAAACTGTAATGAATTTGCTTTATGTTAAGATGTGTCGTGTATGAATGATGTATGTGGTTGTATATGAAAATTTGAAAATGTTTGTTGAGCAGAATATTTAACGTATCCGCGGTAGGCTTAAATTCTGCTTATTTGGGTGCTTTTTGATATATCAAGGCCATTACATAAGGAATTAAATAGAAGATTTGAGGTATGTGCTTTTGTTTATTTAAATATTCATTTATGATTTACTGTACTGGTTTACGGTTGAGATTTAATATTATTGTTTTCTGTTCTAGCATATTTATATAAAGGTTATCGTATGGTGTGCAGGGTTCCCGCTAGGTAGCGAGACCGCGAGAATCTCGTATAAATTTCTTAAATCTCGCGCAAAAAATATTACAGCGCGAGGTATTCTCGCACGCTGCTTGAAAGTTTAAAAATGCCAGTTTACAAATACAAAAATTTGTTTTTACTCTACTACTGTCGGATAACGAGCGTGCCGCGGCCGCAATGAAGCGTCCCCCCCCTCCTCTCTTGAGTTTCTGTTCAGAGATAACACTGTTAAATTATCGGAATGCAGAGGGGGAATATTAATTAATGCTATCGGCCCTGAGCTGACGTGTTGATTTTTCTCCTCCTGCTTGCCAGCTGTAAAATGTTTTGTTTTTGTATGTGTGTCCATCGTATATGAGTTTTGAGAGCATTTCATCTATTTTTTTTTTTTTTTTTTTTTTTTTTTTTTTTAAATATACCACCACGATCCATGGAATTATTGATAACCTCTGGCAGTTTGAAATTTGGACACACCCCCCCTTCCGTTCTAAGTTTAGTTGTCGTTCACAGTAAGAGTTAATCTTTTAAGAAGACCCCCCCATAAAAAAATAAGCTGAAATTTTCCAGTTAAATGCCGGATAATCTAGCTTATACTGTAGTAAGAATTTGAACTTAACTATATCTGCTTTGTCACACATATTTGTAATGTATTTTACCAACTTTGTAGTATAATATAATTTAATATTTATATAAATATATTATATAAATATTAAGTTATTTTATATAATTTTATTATACTAGATAAAATATTATAGTTAATAATACTTTTGCTTACTTAAACTGGATGTGATAATTTGAATATTCATTAACTTTAAATATCCATTAACAATTCAAGTGCAAATTTAAGCAATCTTATTAGAATAGCTGATGGAAATATCAATTTAGAAAGTTTTCCACATGATCAAGCTGTAAAAATTTTTAATGAACGGGAAAAATTGATGTTATTGAAATTGTACTATAAATAAATTAAATTATGTTAAACCATATTTATGTTCTCACTTAACTTTCAGAAATCTCACTCAAAATTTTTGAATGGGTGAGAAATCTCCCCAATTTTTTTTTCTAATGGGAACCCTGATGGTGTGTAAGGGGATAATACCGTAAGCAGGTGTCCATCGCCAAGGGAGATGCGTCGCCAAAGCTTACTATATGTAGTAAACAATCCTGGCAGCATTGCCAATCGAGATTAGCTATTCGGCAACCTTTCTGGCGGTGTTGTTTTATGATGTCATGAGAAACTATGCTGTTCGAAGGAATTATGCGATTGGTTGAGCGAATTTTAAGGAGTTTAACTGGCAAAATAACTGAACTTGAATTCGCCAGGAATGGAAGTCGTGTCGTCTGCTGAAGTTTTGTATTTTATAATGGTTATTTTTGAAAAGTGGAATGTTTGTTTGGTTTTATAATAAATGTAGATAATTTGTGTAGAACTATAATGAAATCGGTTCCTTTATACGCTGAGTTGTTTATTTCTTTATCAAGTGAATTTCGACAAAAATTTGAAAATGTTTGTTACGAGTTGTGAAGAATATGTATATAGTGTGTGTTGAGGTATAGTTTTTATGCTTATTTGAATGCTCGTGATGGCTTTATTTTGTGATGAACGCACATTGTTCATGAATAAAATTAAAGGTATGTGGTGCTTTTATTTATTTAAATGTTTATTCCTTGCTTTACGGTACAGCGGTGTGTAGTTGAGAATATTTATAGTATTATGTTAGGTTTTTACTATGTTATGTTATTTTTTGTGAATTGGGATGAAAAAATAAAAAATTTTAAAGGTTTTAAGAGGGGTGGTTAATTTTATTTATTATATGGGTTTGCTCATGATTTACAGAATTCCCGTACAATTTTTAGGTTTAATATGAATAAATATGTAAGGATTTTTGAGTTGTTTGTGATCAGATTTGATTCTATTCTGATTAATAGTGTAAATGTTGTGTGTTTTGCAGGTATTAAATTGCAAAAATCACGTGGGGGAGGAAGTAGTCGGTTTATTCTGGTGGTTTTCTGTTATTTATAAAGTGTTTTTTAACATTTTATGAAAATATTTGCAGTATATTTTTCTTGAAATCACGTGCACTATTCACGTTAAATATGATTTAATATATGTATTTTTGAATTGTTTGTGGGGAATTGTGTGTGTGTGTGTGTGTGGGGGGGGGGTAGTCAGTTTATTTGATGTTTTTCTATTAATTTAAAACTGTTATTTTAACGTTTTAAGGGAAATTTTGCTGTATAATTATGTGCAGAAACATATTTTGGCATTTTGCATATGATTAAGGTTATGGTTTATTTTTTGATGTACCCATAGTTCAGAGCTAGTGCTTTGTTTATGTGATTTTTGTTCATAATTGCATTTGAAATATGTCTAAAAATGTTTTTATGTGTTTAGATAGTGCATTATAGTTTGGGGTTCATTTTGTTAGTTATGTGTCAACGTATGTTTATGTTTTGTTTGGCACGAAAAAAAAGTCACCAAGGTTAGCCGCTGGCGACAAAAAAAAAGTCGCCAACTCAACCGACACCCGCTTACCATATTATTCCCCTGTGTTATTTTAATTTTATGTGAATTGCTGAATAATTATTCGTGATGAAAAAGAGATTTTTAGTGTTTTAAGAAAGGTGGATAATTTTAATAGATATATGGGTTTACTTACACGGATTTGCAGAAAACAGGTACAATACTTAGGTTTAATATGAATTAATGTAAAAGGATTTTGGGGTTGTTTGTGGTGAGTTTTGATTTTATTCTGTTTTTAGTAATGTAACAGGGTTTCTACAGATTTCACAGCTTTTGCTTCCCTGACACCTATCACGCTCTTCCCTGACTTTATCTAGTGTGCTTTCCCGAATTTTTTGTTTCTATTTGTAACATTACATCCTTTAAATAATTTTTTATATATTTTGCACCTTTTTTTTACAAATAATAATAATAAAATTAATATATACAAGAATCTTATTTGACATCACTGGATTCTAACAAGAACCATGTTTGATAATAATTTAGGATAAAATTAAGCATATTTCAACTGCACAAGATATGCTCATAAAGAAAACATTTTAAAATTATTTATAAGGTTGAATGAGAAAATGAAAATAAAACAATTTCTATACTTAGGTTCAAACAGCAAATATTTCCTTGATTTTACTGCAAAATTCAATTTTTCTTGCATTTCCCTGACCTTTTCTTCAATTTCTGCCAATTTCCCTGACTTTTTTCTCAAATCCCTGACCAAAACTCATTTCCCTGACTTTCCAGGTCTGTAGAAACCCTGTGTAAATTTTGTGTGTTTTGAAGATATTAAAATTGAATGAATCTTGGGAGGGGGGGAGGGGGAGGTAGTCGGTTTATTTGAGTGTTTTTCTATTAATTTTAAACTGTGATTTTAACATTTTAAGGGAAATTTTGTTGTATATTTTTCTGCAGAAACATATTTTAGTATTTTGCCTCTTTTGAACGTTTTATATTACTTATTTTTTAACGTACCCATAGCCCAGAGGTAGTGCTTTGTTTATATTCATTTTGTTTGTAATTGGATTTAAGTATGTCTACAAATGTTTTAATAAGGTAATTAGATAAGTGTATTGTAGTTTTGGGGTTTATTTTTTCTTATATAACTACATATGATTATGTTAAGTTTGGCGAGAAAGCAAAGTCGCCAAGGTTAGATGCGACGATAAAAAAAGTCGTCAACTCAACCTGCCCCTGCTTACGGTATTATTCTCTCCCCCCGCCCCAAAAAAAGTAAATAGTAAAAGAAACAAATTTATACAATGCATGACTAACTTATCAGACCTAAAAATATGAACACTATGCATACATATCATAAACAAATGGCTGAGTAAGAATGCCTGTTACATAATTTTTATGTAGATAAATAAGAATGAAAATTTGGGCAATGTTTTCATAATTAGAACTAATAATAACAATAAATAGATGGTACTGCATTGCATATAGATGTATTTTCTTCTTTTTTTGTTTTATTATTACTAGTTTTCTTAGATCATTGAGCTATTACTTTTTCCGGTAAAATCATACAAGCCGGTGCGCACCCCATGTAAACACGGCAACAGTCACTGGAGCTCTTGGTGGCTGTCGCCAACCATTTTGCACGATCAGCAAAGTATTTTAACACATTTTTTAAAAATTTACATATATTCCACTAACAAAAACATTAAAACAAAATACACCATACATATTTAACCTAAAAAACGTCAGCAAATTCAGTAACAGGCAATTTAAAATGAGCAAACAGTGGACTGTTTTTAACTAAAAAACTACAGTGGATTAAGCAACCTAGTTGTACAGCTAATGTAAACTGAACAAATGCTGGCCCGTTTTCAACTCAAAAAAACATCGGTGGATTGAACAACCTAGCTGTACACCTCATATAAAGTCAGTATGATTAGAATAGCACATAAATAACATTTATGACAACATAAAAACATCAAATATCAATTTAAAATTCACATTAAAAACCTTAAACATTGCAAAGATTCGTTAAAAAAAAAGCACTTACCTTTATTTTTTTTTAATTAACCACTCAGAAATGTCCCTAACACACACCGGCTTATAACATAAAACCAGCATCCTTTCTTTTATTTACTTTTATATTGACACTGCATTTCTAACACACAACATTTTGACTGCTAGGTGTGCCCCCGAATATATTGAAGATTTGAAATTGCAGTTTCAATTTTTCTAGAAGAATGTTAATGTTAAAGTTTATACTGAAATCTCAAGAGACGAAGGCAAAGGGGTTGTGTTTGGTCCTCCCAACAAAATATTAAATGTAAAACCTGTCTTTAAATGGGTGCTAAGCTGAAAGCTTCTTTAGGTCAACCTGTTTTTATTAAGTCATGTTTATGAGTTATTGCCAGGTGTTTAGTGGGACCAGAATGACGTTCCGGTACTTTTTTGTGAGCCAGAACGATGTTCTGGAACCCAGATAAAATTCTGTTATATGATCCATGATTTTGGCGAGATTTCCCCTAGAAAATGATTTTTATTTACAGTCAACTCTCTGAAATCTAAAATAACTTTTAATGTAAACAGTGAAATTTACAGTTAACACTAGCAGTGTACATAGATTGTGTAACAGTTATTATGTATGATTTATGTGTTAAATGCAATTTTCGTTGCTTTAATTATTCCTGTGGATAGGAAAATACTCCTTTTAAAAAGGTTAAGGAGCATTTCTACTCTTCTGAAAAAATCTTAAAGGAAAAACACGATCACTGGTTAACATGAGCTGTAATATTGTGATTATAACTCAACTTGGCTTTTTTTGCCCCCTGAGCAGTAAAAATGCAATTCGTTTTGCCTATTAAAGGTATTTCAAGCAATAATGATCAATAAAAATTTGAAAATACAGTACAGCTTTAGTATCCTTTTGTTCTGGCAACTTTTTCTTGCCGCAAAAAAGGAAGCCTTTATGGTAATCCTGCCGTTTGAGGATTGGAAGTTAAGACATGGTAATCCTATAGCCGGCTTTTTATTTCCAAAAATGGCTACCTGCTAATGATGACGATGTGTTTTATGATTTTATTTTATTGGCTTTATTTTAAATTAAATTGTATTGTTTAATTATTTTTTAAATTTAAAATGAATGTTTAGGTTCATACTGACCTTGTTTATTTACAGTTTAGTATGAATTAACATTCTTTTGATAGTAAGTTTTAGGCTAATATTTTTGTTTTCCTTTGTTTATTTGTTAAGGGTAGAAGCAACAAATAATTATGTTAAATTAATATTTTATGCCGTGAAATAATATTAGATATTTTGATTTTATTATTTCAATAGTGCAATAATTTAGCAATTTTAATCAACGTATGAGATAAGTATTATTTGTTTATATTAATTTAATTAGTTAGATTTCAAACAAAATATTAAATTTCATATGGTGTAAAACATGACAAATTAAAATATTGAAAAATTTAATATCCAAATGGTTTGTTTAATATATTATTAAAATCTTTTTAAATATTTGTGAAAAGATAATTTTTGTTTACCATCATATTTTATTTTTAAAAAATAGAAGTTAATTCATTTTCCATATTTATGAAAACTTAAATGAGTTTGTTTTTTCTCCTGGTTACTGTTTCATATTTAACCCGGCAAGATGTGCACCAGGCCTCTCAGGCCCGGGAGATTAAAAAATTACTGTAAAAAAATAAACCATCTGGTGAATTTTTTTTTTACATTTCGTGTAGCTGTATGAGCCTTTATTTTTCAACGAAGATTACCTTGCAGACTATTTTTGTATTTTTAAATCTGAATTGCAGAGTGATGTAGAAAATTCTGCTACTGAAATTATATTTTAAAAAATCAATAAACATACTATTGAATTAAAAGCATATCTAATGCTGGATATCCATATATGCCAGTCAAAAGACCTTTGGATATATCCGATATCTGGCAAAATCATTATCTGGATAATCCCTAGCATAAAACATAAAAACAATATTTAATCAAGACATAAAATTACTCTTTTGTCTGACAATGCTTCATCTGATTGACAATTTATGACTTGACCTTGAATATCTCAAAACTTGCCCTTTCTGTTTTCCTTGATTTTTTTTATATTTTAATCACCTATTATTGCTTTATAAGATTGCAAATTTTTAAGCTGGCAAGGCTTTTTAATTTTTTAATTTTTAAAGAAATAACATTCGGATCTATGTGCAATGCAGTACTATCAGGCCCGGACTGGGAGGGTGGGGGCCCGCCCGTCTCAAGAGAAGGGGGCCCGGGTTATTGTGTAACCGATAAATATTAGGATGTGTTAACTTTCTGAGTATGGGGAAGGAATGTTATTATTAATTATGATTGATAATTAATACATTAATAAAATATTGATCTACTAATTAATATGCGTCAGTCATATTAATTAATCCCTTGCTCATTCGGGAACCCTCTATCAAAAATTTTTGAGAACTACATTTAAAATGAAGTGTTTTGAAGCCTTCTGGGGTGCAATTGCAGCTGCAAAAAATTTTGCAAGTGTCAAACTTCTTTTAAGTGCTATCAGTATAGCACTCTTTTTTTTTTTTCTTTCTTTCTTTTTCTGTTTGGGGGCCCGCCCTCGCAGACAGTCGGGCACCCTGGCCAGTTCGGGCCTGAGTACTATTTATTTATTGTTATTATTAGTTCTAATTATGAAAACATTGCCTAAATTTTCATTCTTATTTATCTACATAAAAATTATGTAAAACAGACCCTCTCACTGAGCCATTTGTTTATGATATGTATGCATAGTGTTCACATTTTTAGGCCTGATATGTTATTCATGCACTGTATAAATTAGTTTTGTTTCCTGTTTACTTTTTTTTCGCATAGCAAATGTCATTGATTTAGTGTCTTTATTTCTGAAAATGTATAAGTTCTTTCTGTAACAGTGTTTACGTCAAATTTTTTTAATATGTTGCTTCTAGGTACAGTCAGGGCACAGGGCAGACTGCCCTCTTTATTGGAATAAATGGGCATGCAACATTGGGGAGAAGCAAGGGGTGTTTCCTATTATAGAAAATACTGTTTTCAAACAAGTGATATCTAAATTTTCTTGAATTTTAGGGGGGCAGTTGTCCCTCTTGCCCTTATTAAGTCTATGTCCCTCCCTCCTTATTACTGGCATGAAAACACAAAACAGCTAAAAAGACTGAACTTTGCTGAGAATCGCACAGAACAAATAAATTATTATGCATTTAACACATTACCTGCTATTCTTTTATATGTATTCATTATTAAATTAACTAATATACATTATAACACTGTATTCAGTATAACTAAATTCATTAAACTAATTTAAATACTAAATCTCAAATGCATTAATGATGTTGAAAAAGACTGAAAACTTTCATGCCTGTTATTAGTCTAATATTAGTCTGCCACTAATATTTGTGATTATAATACAAACTTAAGTATACAATCTTATATATAAAGTAAACAAAATAATCAAATACAATACAAACAGGTTCCAAGGGGTACGGTATTTGTAAACAACACCGACGATCACCTATTAGGGTTAACCTACGCGCAATTACGAGTTAAGCATGACAAACAGAAGTATTCAGTAATGTAATATAATTTATTAGCCGACCCATTTTAGATGTATTTTGTTTCAATTTCAAATACTATCAAGCTGTTATTCGTTCGTGACCATTTGCCAAAATAATATAATTGATTCATTTTGTGTCACAGTCTATCGCGTATGATTAGGGTTATGCCATGCCCATTACCATGGCATAAGTGTGAATATTTTAATATTTTCCCTTATTCAAAAACTATTAAACATTGTTTATAGACTTAATTAATACAAAATGAGAAAAAATTAACACTTTTTCTTACCTTCCGCAAAGGTACGGAATCAGTATCCTAACGCGAGCGAACAGCGTGGGCAGCCATATTGTTTTGAGATCGGTTATTGTTTTGAGATCGAAAATTCGACTATTCGGAATTTGAACCGAAAATTTCGTTCAACTTGCACATGACATTTTTCACAAGCGTCTAGATAGTAGAGATGGCCAATGATTCGATGAGTCGAATCAGTGATTCGAATCTTGGTACTGAGTGGCTCAGTCTTTACACTCACTCTCTACTGATTCGAATCTCAAGCCCTCAAGGGAAATACATTCCAAGTGCGAAGGGAAGAAAAACTTATTTTCCCTTTGCCGTTCCCAGGGATTTTCCCTTACTCTTTCAACTCTTTTCGACTCTTTACGACTCCTTTCGGCTCTTTTCGACTCTTTACGACTCTGAGTCGATAGATGATTTGCAGGGCTGGGGAGTAGCGCGCTACTTGTAGCGAAACTACAGTAGCCGCTACTTTTTTTTGTAGTTTGTAGTGTAGCGCGCTACTTTTTTAAAAAAGTAGTGTAGCGTGTAGCGCGCTACAAAAAAAACAGTAGTTTGTAGCGAATTTTGGAAGCACTCTGTCCACAGAGGGCCATAGCACAGTCCATTGGGGCAGAGTGCGAGTGGTAGAGGAATTAATTATATGGCATTCACACATTTAGAACATTTATTAACGAAACATAACATAGCACAACATATAACATCGACGAAAAAACATTGGAATAAGTAAAACACAATAAGGGGTAACTAGGAGCAACGGAACAGCATGTTGCCATACTATAAAAAGGTTAACAATGGGAAAGATTATTATTTGTGACATCACAGTCACTATTTGACTTTAATAATTATCCCCAATACCCCCACTTTATAAAAGTCCAAATAGTTTAGAAATGCCAGACAAACGTTCGGCTGACGTGGCTTTGGTTAAACAATCAGCTAAATTATTTTCTGACTCTACATAGTTGACTGTCATCAAGCCTTCTTCAATTTTCTCTCTCACAAAATGATGCCTGATGTCAACATGTTTAACACGTCGAGAGTTGATTGGATTTTTGCTAATGCATATGGCACCTCTGTTATCACAGTATAATTTGACTGTTTCATTTTGCAGATTTTCCAGTTCTTCTTGTAATTGCTTAAGCCATAACAGCTCTTGTGTGGCTGAACTTATAGCCATATACTCAGCTTCTGTTGTGGACAATGCGACTGTTGTTTGTCGCTTTGAGT
>JAWZYV010016434.1:0-31381 GCA_038373885.1 Cheiracanthium punctorium
TTTTTCGTCGATTTCATACTCTCTTGCAGCAGCCCGATTGCCGATTTCCTCGGCTCTTTCAACTACTTTGAGTTTGAAACCCGCAGTATAGCTTTTCAGGCGTTTTGGAGGCATATTAACGTATTATTTAAAAAATTAAATAAACAAACTTGATAAAAAACTTAAATAAAAAACTAACAAAATAAACTTTCACTAAACAGGGTAAATGATATAAAACAAAACCTTAATGAAACAATCACACTACATGTGAACTGCGTATTAAGAGAGCGCCAATCTGTCAAAAGCACGTGAAGCGGCCAGAAATTTGGTTGCAACCGGAAGGAGTTACCCCAAAGCTATCAACACTACTAGTACAACATATTCAGGTATGATCAGATTAACGTTTCCATGCATAACCGGATGCGCATTTTAAACACTACATGCAACCGGGAACCTATCGTTTGCAAATGATTCAGTAGTGACAGAAGACTTTTACGACCAATGAACGTAAAGTGGATGTTCATGCGGCAGCCGGATGAAACCAGAACCAGTGACGTCAGAAGCTACAAGCCTATTAGAGGACTCGTGACTTGCCGCACAATCGGGGAGAAAGATAACCTGTATTTTGGTCGGAGTATTTGCGGTTTAGGTTTCGGACGGTTTCTGAACGGATGATTTCAGTCCTTTTATCCGATTAATAACATCAGATCGGCCGCATCGGCAGATGAGCCGCACCCTAAAAAATTTTACCTTTTTTTTTATATGAGCCGCGGCCCTTCTCCCGGTTTTTACGGTAATAAAAAATATATATATCCATTTTAACAAGTGAATAGCAGTAGTATACTGTGTGGAGATTTCTTTTGTTTGTAGGCCTCCTGGGGATGTTGTTCATTTCTTTGCTCCACATAGTTAATTATTATTTAAAGAAACAAAAACAACAACGCGTCTGCTGTGCTACGCCCTGTCTCCATTCATGCGAGGCTAGCGTGATGTGGAAAAGCATAGTAAAAATTTTTATTTGAAATGAGGCGGTAGACGAGTTCTACCGGGCGGCTGGTGGGTCCTCATTTTATAATAATATTTTTTATTTCAGGTTTAATTCATAAAGTATAGCTTATTTAAAATTATGTCAAAGTCTCTTATTTTGATACTAAATGTTAAAGTCTGAAAAAATTACAAGTCTCCTTATTTCAAAAATATGTCACAATCTGAAAAAAATTAAAAGTATCCTTATTTGTAAAATATGTGAAAATCTGAAAATTTTTCCAAGTACCCTTATTTGAAAAATATGTCACAATCTGAAAAAAATTACAAGTATCCTTATTTGTAAAATTTGTGAAAATCTGAAAATTTTTCCAAGTACCCTTATTTGAAAAATATGTCACAATCTGAAAAAAATTACAAGTCCCCTTATCTGAAAAAAAGGAAAAAAATTCTTATCAACCCTTCGAACATCCTCTCCCCACATCCGGTCCGACCACGCCCCCCTCTCTCTCGACCTAGGGAAAGCATCCGAACGGATCCGCATGGGGTGAACTCTTGATTATCTACTACTCTTAGGCGCACCAATATTTTTTATTCAGTGTGAATTTTGTCTGACTGGTACCAGGATGGGGGACCCCAACCAGATGTCTTGTCCCACTTTTAACACTTATTGAATTTTACTTTTCACCTTTTTAGTCTTTACATTTTAGCTTTTACTAGACTTTTGTGGTACCTTTCATCTGAATACATCATGATACGATTTTAACTCCTTGTCTGGCGCAGCATGTCCTTTCTGGACCTTGTGCCAATAAACAACAATCAACCAACCAACCAACCATCTTAAGTGCAATGGTTCCTTCAACACTTCACAATTTTTTTTTTTTAATTTCAAGAGTTTCGAATCATCCAGAATAATAATAATAAAAAAAAAAACTATAAAGCCTCTTCTCGTGAGGGTGGTAGTTGTTTCAAACAATTACTATCCAAACTCATCACTGCCCGAATTTTGAAAATTTGTTTTCATTTCAATTTTTTAAAAATTATAAATTTTTCAATTAACTAATTTGAATTATAAAGTTTCATTTCAATTTTAAAAAATGTTTATTCACTGCTATTTATTAATTCTTTAAAAATGGAATGCCTAAAGTTTAAAATTTGATTTTCGCATGTCAATGAAACACCTTAAGTCATCGAAAATGTGAACTCGTATTTACAGACCTATCGCTATTTTAGCCTTTTGCTGAAGAACTTTTAAACCCTGTCACACAGTCAAGTGTTATTAATATGTATATTTTGTTTTTCTTCTTTCTTTGCAGAAAGGGGGGCGATATCATCCAACGTCTCGCTCTCCTCGGAACGTCGAAGATTACCATGTCCGGGGAAGTGGTCGGTCGGGTGAAGGGAGGTCAGCTGCAATTCGAATGGGAGATCCCCGATTTCCTGTCGCTGCCGGCAAAGGTGGGTCAGCGGTACGACAGTCCAGAGTATTTCTTCGGCGACACATCCTGGTCCATCCGAGTGTTTCCAAATGGATGGGTGTCACGGGGATGGATCTGTATGTCCGTCGTCACAGGAGATTCAGGTCCTCCCGTGACTGCGACCTGTGGTCTGTTTCTGAAGACGACGGACGGAAGGGAAGAAGTGTGGAGTGACGAAAAGAAGACATTTTCAGGAAGATAGCTGCCTGTGTCCCTTTTATGTTCTGGAAAGGTCTGTGCTGATCCGCCGAAAATCGGAGTTCATGCCTTCTGGAGTCCTCACAGTCATGTGCACCTTAAAGTTCGACGCGGAACGAGGGATCGAAGGTGAGTACGTCACCGCTCATTGGCAACGTGTTCCCATTCAGCATCTCGAAATCCATTGCACACTTTGCAAAATACTACTGCGTGACTGGCCTCAATCAGTGCGCGTAGAACACATTAGTTCAAAGTGACGAACGAAAAGGCGAAGGCGAAGGATCCATCGAGTCTCCGAAATCGAATGGGCACGACATTCAAAATAGTACTCAAGAAAAATTCTGAAACACGTTCGCATTTTAAATACACACTAAAGTGCTACAGATTAAAAGCGTGCCATAATTCATGCGCTGACTCTATTTTGCTTCCTTATTCCATTAAGTTGGAAAGTATATCACTGTTCTTCAGTGTGCCGTATTTTTCTTCCTTGTTTTTCTTGAAACATTTCTTTGGAATTGAAAGCTATAATAAATTCGCGAAGCCTATTCTAACTATATTTCTTCTTTGTAATAAACTGTAACATTTGCCAGTTTCCCTTAAATGCAGAAGATATCGCCAAGCTAGGTTCAGTTTTCGGGATTTATTTTTTGAAGCCAAACTGGCCGATAAACCATAAAAACAGTAAAATCGGAAATTTTTAACATTTTAGTCACCCTTTCTCCGATATCTGTCAACCCTTTTGGAAAATGCTACGAAAACGTGTCGACGTCCAAATAATGTCGAGAGAAAATAATCTGAGTGAACGAAACAACGCTCTAATGCTTAAAAAAGACTAAATTCGCTCTGAACGATTTTGAACTGGAACAAGTTTTTCCCGATTTTATATCTCTTTGAGCTATAGTTTCGGAGCGAATTGGGTTCACTTTTTATTCCCTTTTACGGAGTAAAAGGAAGTATGTGATCCCGAAAAATTTCGGGGGCCAAATTTCGACGAAAAAAACGATTTTGACTACCGCTAAGTTTACTTTTAAGAATTTTTTCGATGCATCTCATCGTAAGCTACCATGCACGTTCCTTTAAATGCGTGTGCAACTCCTTTTGACAAACGGCGGGTCTATTTGGCCCAGTTTTTCCATGCCGACTGTACGTGTACCTATGTGTGTAGCTCTCTAATTAAACTTTAAAGTACGACTGCCCGTAAAAGTTAAGGTTTGATACTATTTTGAGTACTCCTGTAAAAAAATCTATGAATGCTACATACACCATTTTCAATAGGATATTACTTGGACTTGTGTGTAGGAAAAACATGCATGGATTTCGTAGTTATCGATGCATAATTGCGGCAATTAGAGCACTAACGAACGGACAGAAAGACAAACCGATATCCTATAACTTTGCTGGAAAGTTTCAAAAAAGTGCAGCCATTTTAAATTATTTAATTTTAACAGAAAGGTTGTGAAAGGTGACTGGTGATTGTCATACACAAACTCCGTTTAATCATTTATCTACATTGAATTCTCAAGTAGCACTCAAAGAGTCTCAAGAGCTGCATGCTTTCTTCGGATTTTGATTATTAAACACTTTGAAACTGATATTTTCTTTGTGAAAAAATCTTTAAAATTGATCACTTTTCAGCAGTTATAGATTAGTAAAATAGTAGGTCTTTACAAATATGAACTCCCTAGCAAAATCCGCTTTTTACTTTCTGAACATGTACTATGTAAGGAAAGTATTGTAATCATGAAAAAATTCGATTTCGAGACTTTGGTGTATTGACACGTTTTGAGGTCTTCTGAATTCATATATGCTATTTTTACGAGATGTATGTATGTATGTGTGTGTATGTGAGTGAACAAGATAGCTCCTAAACGGGGCATTCGATTGAGCTCAAATTGGGTATATATGCTATAAACAACCGTCGCAAGACTGGTATTGATTTTGATGTGTATAGGACTTATTTGTCCTAGCCCTGTAGAAAAACTATAATTCTTTTACATTATGACCTATGGGGGGTATTCTTGAACGTGCGCTAGCATTAAAACGGTACATTCGATTGAGTTCAAATTAGGTATACATGTTATAAACCACCATCGTAAGACCAGTATTGATTTTGATGTGTTTAGGACTTAATAGTTTTTCTACAGGCCTACGACAAAGATTTCTTTACATTATGGCATATGGGGAGAAATTCTTGAAAGTGCGCTAGCGTTTAAACGGCGCATTCCATTGAGCTTCAGTTTCGTATACACGTTTGAATTATTCATCGATTAAAATTTATTTAAATGCTTGGTAATGATCTTAATCGTAAGTGTTCGGAAAGTCGAGTGGAGTCACTTTAGATTTTTTACTTTCCGAACATGTACTATGTAAGGAAAGTATTGTAATCATGAAAAAAATTCGACTTCGAGATTTTGGTGTATTTACACGTTTTGAGGTCTTCTGAATCCATTTATGCTACTTTTAGGAGATGTATGTATGTGAGTATGTGTATGTGTGTGTGTGTGTGAGTGAACACGATAGCTCCTAAACGGGAAATTTGATTGAGCTCAAATTTGGTATATATGTTATAAACAACCGTCGCAAGACCGGTATTGATTTTGGTGTGTATAGGACTTATAGTTTTTCTACAAGGCTACGACAAAGATTTCTTTGAGAATTTCTCTCCATGTGCCATAATATAAAAGTGCGCTAACATTTAAATGGTGCATTCGATTGAGCTTCAATTTGGCATATATGTTTGAATTATTCATCGATTAAAATTTATTTACCCCTCAGGGGGAAAACCTTCTTTAGGTTTTCACGGGTGTCGCAATCCCGGAGCCCCAGCGATCTCTCGCTCCTCTGTTTTTTTACCCTCCTCTCTTCTTCTGCTGTTTCCTTCCCCTTCTCCCTCGGTGTGGTTTCTTCTCTTGAAGTGAGGGCCCCCCTTCAGAAGCTGTGGTCGCTCTGTACCGTCAGCTTCTGTTGGCGGGTAAACTGCCCACGTGTTTGCCGTGCGTGGAGACCCGTGTCCCCGGAAATGGGGATCCTGGTAATTGAGGGGTTTTCTCCAACACATTGCTTTGGCCTCGGCTTCGGGTAAACGGGAGGTGCACAGCGTTCCCCTGTGTATCAATCGGCTGGTGGTACTGATTTCGGTCAACTGCTAGGGATCAAGCAAACGGACAGCTACTGGGCACGTCGTTAAGGGTGGACGCTGCCTAAGGGATGTACTGTGCGCGTATAGACCCGACTAGCACTGGTGCACGAATGTGTATCCCCTTGTTGGGCTCCGTGGTGGGTGGTGCGGTCGGGTCCGAAATTTCCAATCCCCAATATGGATTCGACGTTATCTTCGTCTCACGTCAACGTTCCGAAGTCTCCTACTCAAGGAGATGGTCATGCCAAATTCTTTATTGTGAAGTGTCAGGAAGGAAACTTCAGCCAAACCTCCCCTTTCTTAATACATAAGTGCATAACTAGTAATGTTGGAGAAGTCGCTAAAATAAAAAAAATACGATCAGGAGACATCTTAGTGGAAGTAACCGATAGTACACAGGCAATCAACATTATGCAATTACAAACTATCGGTGCAAACCCTGTCACTGTATCACCCCACAGCACACTTAATTCATCAAGAGGCGTTATATCTGAACCTGACCTATTACACTGCTCTGAGGCCGAAATCCTCGAAAATCTTAAATCTCAAAATGTTTGTGCAGTTCGCAGAATCTCTATCCGACGCAATAACCAAACACTAAACACAAAGCATATAATTTTGACTTTTCAATCACCTAAACTTCCTTCCCATATCAAAGCAGGATACCTCTCATGTGCTGTTAGACCATATATACCTAATCCTACTCGAGGCTTTCAATGTCAAAAGTTCGGCCATACCAAACCTTCCTGTCGTGGTTCCCCAACCTGTGCCCGTTGTGGTATCTCTGGCCACGACAGTGACACCTGCTCTAATCCGCCTAAATGCGTGAACTGCAAACAGGATCATCCTTCCTATTCCCGCTCATGCCCGAAATGGTCGTACGAAAAAGAAATCCAGTCCTTGCGTGCCACACAAGGACTGTCATATCCAGAAGCCCGTAAAGTAATGAACTCCCGTACACCCAAACCCGGTCAGTCTTATGCTGCAGTAGTCAAATCTGTTAAATCAATTGCCATACAAACCGAGCCACCAAAATCTGTGCCCGTCTCTATACCTACTTCCACTACTAAAACTAAACACTCAACCTCTACCCAAAATAATTCTACCATAGCTCTACAAAAAAGCACATCAAAGAAGAAATCTGAAAGCAACAACTCCACTCAAAATAGACCTCTAATAAAAAAAACTGCAGCCTATAAGGCAAAATACAGTAAGTCCAGACTTAAAAAGATCCTTCCACAAAAGCCCATTGATGACTCAATACTGCATTTAGATCCTACCGACTCTGACATTTCCGACAATATCATGGATCATGATGACATCCCTAGCACCCCACTTACACCTACGGGGACTAAAAGCAAGCTCTCAATCATCCCTAACATCACTTGATAATGGCTCTGCTGCTTTCTTGGAACTGCCACGGTTTTCAGAATAAAAGTGACGACCTTAAAACACTTATCTACGACCACAATCCTGCCTGCTTCGCACTACAAAAAACTTCTCAAAGCCGATAAATATCCCACTATCCACAGTTATACAATACTTCGGAAAGACTATGAACTCGGAGATAGGGCCTCTGGTGGTGTGGCCCTGTTAATCAACAATAACTATCCTCACATAATAGTCAATCTGCATACCAACCTACAAGCAGTCGCCGCTCGTGTCAAATTAAAACAGCTAACTACCATCTGCTGCACTTATCTCCCTCACTGAAACCATCAGCCAAACATCTCTCAATAGCCTTATCCAACAACTTCCTCCTCCTTTTATCCTCCTGGGGGATATGAACGGTCATAGTCCCTTATGGGGCAGCACAGATACAAACAATAGAGGCCTACTAATTGAACAACTGTTGACCAACTTTTCCCTTTGCGTTATGAATAACGGCGACAACACCTACTTCCACTACCCAACTAAATCCTTTCATGCCATAGATCTTGCTATTTGTTCTCCATCTATCCTACCACTATATAACTTTTCAGTCTCCAGTGACTTACATAACAGCGATCACTTTCCAATTTTTCTCTCACCACTTTACTACAATCCGAAAGGCACCCTTACCACACCTAGGTATATTTATGATAAGGCAGATTGGCCTAACTTTACTGCATTATCCAAAATCACCTGAAACATCCTTGAAGGCACTATTGAAGAGGTCGTGGATAAAGTCACTTCAGTCATTATTACAGCAGCTGATGCCAATATTCCAAAATCGGGGACGACACCTCGGCGCAATAAAAAACCGTGGTGGAATGAAACCTGTACACTAGCAAAAAAACAGCAGCAGAAAGCCTGGAGTGTTTTTCGGCGGTACCCTACCACCGACAACCTCATACTTTTTAAAAAAGCTAAAGCTTATGCCAGGAAAATAAGGCGGCAATGTCAAAAACAATCCTGGGTGAAATACGTTTCTAGCATAACATCTACCACTACTAGTAAAGAGCTATGGTTGAAAACCAAAAGGGCCATGGGGATCTATAATAACCCCTCAATATCCTGTCTGTCCATCAATAACAACATAATATCTGATACAAAAGAAATAGCTAATAACATCGGTCAGACTCTTGCTTCTATATCATGCAGTACTTCTTTCTCAAACCCTTTTTTCTCATACAAACAACAATCTGAACGAGAAA
Organism: Cheiracanthium punctorium; assembly: GCA_038373885.1. Classification (NCBI taxonomy): domain Eukaryota; kingdom Metazoa; phylum Arthropoda; class Arachnida; order Araneae; family Cheiracanthiidae; genus Cheiracanthium; species Cheiracanthium punctorium. Next base: position 8,415 of record JAWZYV010016434.1, read on the forward strand.
AACTTAAATTTAAAACCTCCTCAAACTTTCCATACAATAGTGATTTTACCATCAATGAACTCACCAAATACCTCCGGGAATCCTCCAATACTTCTCCTGGTCCTGACGCCATTACTTATGAAATGCTGAAACACTTAACAGGTTTAGTAAAGAGTCATAGGCTAAAACTATACAATAGGATCTGGAACGAACAAACCTTTCCCTCTGCCTGGAGCAATGCAATTGTTATTCCTTTCCCGAAACCTGGAAAAGATACGTCTAACCCTAGCAACTACCGTCCCATAGCCCTTACTAGTTGTCTTTGTAAGTTAATGGAAAAAATAGTTAATGCCCGCCTTGTTTACATTTTAGAAATTGGGGACCATATACATCCCCTTCAGAGTGGCTTCCGCAAAGGCAGGTCCACCATTGACAATATATTAAACTTAGAGACACAAATTCGTAATGCTTTCCTCAGAAAGAATCACTTAGTGTCAGTGTTCTTCGACATAGAAAAGGCATACGACCGAACATGGAGATACGGCATCCTTCAAGACCTCTACAATATAGGCTTTCGAGGCAATCTTCCAATTTTTATAAAAAAAATTTCTATCACCCAGAAATTTCCGTGTAAGGATCAACAACACTCTGTCTGACAATTTCTCACTAGAAGAGGGTGTTCCCCAGGGCTCCGTGCTTAGCGTCACCCTCTTCTCTATTAAAATCAATAATATTCTAAATCAACTACCTCCAACAGTCACCGGTAGCCTATATGTAGATGATCTTCAAATATCCTGCCAGGGGAAAGACATGCGTCTGATCGAACGGCAGCTTCAAAATGCCATCAATCGTATTCTAAAATGGTGTGACATCAACGGTTTTACTATATCTGCCGAAAAAACAGTGTGTACACATTTCTGCCGTAAACGTGGGATCCACCCGGACCCAGAACTTTACCTGGGTCATACTAACATTGCCCTCAAGGACTTTGTCAAATTTTTAGGGGTGACCTTTGATAAAAAACTTACATTTGCCAAACATATCTCTGATATCCGCAGTAAATGTGAGAAAAAACTTAACATTTTAAAGGTTCTATCCAACACCTCATGGGGGTCAGACCGGGATGCTCTCCTGCGGATCTACCGCGCTGTCATCCGATCAAAATTGGACTATGCATGCTGTGCGTATGGGTCAACATGCAAGTCAATATGAAAAAAACTTGACACTGTGCATCATAGTGCACTATGCATTTGCTCCGGTGCTTTTAGAACTTCACCTGTACATAGTCTTTACATCACCTGTCATGAGCCACCTCTCACCCTCACTCGTCACAAGCTTTCATTGAATACATATTTTCGCATACTCTCTCATCCCTCACATCCTTTAAAGGACCCTTTTATAGACACCCATCTGGACAGATTTTACAATCATCGCCCTTCATGCACCCCTCCCTTTGGACTTAGGATCCGTAGGAGTCTAGTCGGTACACAGTTGCAGGATGTCATAGTCTCTTGTTCTCTGAATGAAATCCCACCCTGGACTGAAATGCGGATTCCATACCTTCAGTCCTATGAAGGCTTCATCAAACAGGATACTGACCCCAAAATATACCAACAGCTGTTCTTAGATAATAGAAATAAATATGAAAATTATGTAGACCTCTACACAGATGGCTCTAAAACCGGTAATCACGTTGGCTTTGCCTTCGTGAATAATAATCATTCTTGCAGCTACACTCTCCCTCAGTTTTGCTCTGTCTTCACAGCCGAATTACTAGCCATTTATGAAAGCCTTCTGTACATCTCCAGAAAAAACACAAAGAAATTTATAATCTATTCTGACTCTCTCAGTGTCCTGGAAAATCTGAAATCTGGATCCCTTGCCCATAGCTATATTATTAAAGTATTACGTATGTATGAACAGCTTAAAAACCGTGGGTACAGTATTCTCCTTTGCTGGGTACCCAGCCACATCGGCATCCAAAACAATTTTTGGTTGAAACGTGCGTATCCTCTAACTATAACATCTTATGTGTGTTTTTTACAAAGTTTTTTATTTACGTTACTTATACACATAGTCTGGCACAGTATGTCCTTTTGACCTTGTGCCATTAAGCACCAACTAACCAACCAACCAACCAACTAAAATTTATTTAAATGCTTGGTAATGAACTTAATCGTAAGTGTTCTGAAAGTCGAGTGGAGTCACTCCAGATTTTTTTACTATTTTGCATAAATTAAATGACAGGATTATTTGTAAAAAAATTGAAGTGCTCATCTAAACAAGAACTATGCTTTTAAATTATCTGTCGCGAATGTACAATGTTATTTCTTTACAGAGATATGTCATGGTTGGATTATCAGTCTAAAATAACGGGATAAATCTTGATTTAAAATCTATTATAAAAATCTTAAAATGTCTCACTAATCAGGGTTATCATTTTAATGTTGTTTAAAAAATATAATGCCCAGCATGCTCGGAGCATGTAAAAACTATGATCAGACGTAAATCTCTTTTTAGTGTACATGGATTGAACAAATTTTTGTGTACATTTGATAAAAAAAATTACTTCACATTGAAAAAGATTATGTGTAAAACACTTTTTTAGTGTTTAAAAAATATAAACATTCATTTCTCCTCTAAATTTATCATTCAATAAAATATTTTACCCTACGTAAGAAATGGGTCTAATATTCATGTTATCATTTCAATCATGTCTTTTTTGCATACTTACTTATATAAAGACAGTCAGAGTTGCTCAAACACCAGAAAGACATGCCCAAGGCGCATGAAAAATGTTTCATGCCAGATATTTGCATAAATTTGTTAAGATTTATTGGAAGAGCCCTCCCCAATTAATCTTACATTAAACTGTTCATCCTCGACTGTGCACTATACATAAAAATGCCTGGTGTATGCTCTTTTTAAGGGGCTAATATAAATGTTTTATTCCGACATCTTTTTTCAATAACGTGCTGAAGTGAGCATAAAGAGCACTTCAGATTTGGACACGAACCTGCTTTTTAATAAATCAAAATTATGTATTTTAAACTAACAGTAATATTCTTAATCAGTCGGTTAAAGTTAATACAAATGCATATATAATAGGTGAAAACATTATTCTACTAAGCTCGATAATACAGAAATGCAACACACATATAATTGAAAAAATATAACTTTCAATTTTTCCGTAATCCATTATTAAGATTTGCTTCCTAGTTGACTCATTATCTGCTGGTAAATTCCACGTATGGAAATGCAGAGATCGCTAAATTGGCACACGGTCAAAATTCAATGTACAATACATTTCTCTTCGAAGTACTTCATGTTCTCTCTCGCGCATGAAATTGTATAAAAACAAGAAAACTCGTTATTCTTTTTCGTTCTACTCGAGACACTGCAAGTACAACGCGCAATAATGTCACCGGGGACGCATATGCGCTCCCACAAGCACACACATATACGCATATTATTAGTGGGCACAATTTATGAATATTTTTGTCATGAGGGGGCACGGTCATAAAAAGTTTCAAAATCAGTTCGTTAATCTTTTATCAAAATACATAAAATTTTAAACGTAATTCGTGATTTTAAAATCAGAAGGGTGAAAAAAATAAGGTGTCTAGCGTGCAAAAATATTTTCACTGAAAGAAATATTTTATGCTGAGTGTTTTTTAGTAAAAATATTTTTGTTTTTCATGCATATATTTATTATTAATCCATATTTTTTTCTCATAGCTGATCGATTGGCTAGAAATGCTCCAAAAGACTGTACTAAGACCGCTCAAGCTTTTACTCAAACAGAAGCAGATACTGGTAATTATATAATTACATAATACTCTCAAATAGCTATATTTGTATGCGTGATGTTGGTAAATAAATATGATTCTTAGGAACATCAAATTTACAATGATCCCTTCCGTTTGTTCTTACAGATTTTATAAGTCGAAAGCTTAGTACGTACTATAGCTACACTAGACAAGAAATATTTTTTGCTGAGTGTTTTTTAGTAAAAATGTTTTTTTTCATCCATATATTTATTATTAATCCATATTTTTTATAGCTGATGGAATGGCTAGAAATGCTGTAAAAGACTGTACTAAGTCCACTGAAGCTTTTATGCAAACAGACGCAGATATTGGTAATTAATTACGTAATACTCATCTTAGATAGCTATATTTGTATGCGTGGTGTTTGTAAATAAATAAGATTCCTAAAAACATCAAATTTACAATGATTCCTTCCATTTGTTCTTACAGATTTTCTAAGTCAAAAACTTAGTACTACAACTACACCAGACAAGAAATTTGTCCGTGTCTACCAGGAGTTGCTCTCGAATAGGGACGGTTGTGACGTCACCCTCATGGTACAAGGACAGAAGTTTGAAGTGCACCGAACCATTCTGATAGCCCGCTCCTCGGTCTTCGCGTCGATGCTCCGTCACGACATGCAAGAAAAAAACACAGGACAGATAGACATCGTGGACTACGATCCGGAATATTTTCACGACTTCCTCCGTTTCCTGTATTGTGGCAGTGTCGACAGCGTCACATCGCAGAACGTGTGCAGTCTCTACCGAGCAGCCGACAAATACGATGTCCAAGACCTTAAATTCGAATGTTTGGCATTCATGAGGAGTCACCTGGATGTCGAGAACTTTTGTGACATCCTTACTGTGGCACTGCAGCACAGTGAAACCGAACTCATCAAACAGGCCACTCATTTTTTTGCAGAGAACATGAAAAAGATTATCTTGACTGTGAAATGGCAGATGTTCTTAGCTGAGAATCCAACCCAGAGCAACGAATTGCTCATCAAAGCTTTGGGAGCCGATAAAGGCTGAAATGTAGATCATTAAACATTATCAATTAATTAATATTCATTGTCAATATGCATATTCAGAATGATACTTTAATTTGAAGGTTTTTTATACTAAATGTTTGTGAAATGAATAAAGTTAATATTTCAGTAAGCTCATTCTCTTCATGTACAGTAAAAAAAAAATGAACACAAAAGAACTTAGGGTATTAACACTAAAATCTCTTCGTTTAAGGTATACTTAAATCCGTGGGCCTAGTCAAATTGAGCCAATTGTTAAAGTTTACGTTGTAATGCAAAAATAATACTGTGTTCGGACATCAATGGCGTTTACAATTAAAAAAAAAAAAAAAACGTAATAACAGCTGAATTTAACATTGCATTTTTTTGTAAATAAATATCTTTGACTATTTTACGAAATATAATATTACATGATACAGTTGCTTAGTGCTATAACCTAAAGATTACACTTTACAAGTTTCCTTTGACTGCGATATTATATAAAGTTTTGCAGCCCAGTGAAGGGTATCTCATCAAAGCAGAACTCTGATTTCTTTGCTGAGAAGATTCATAAGATCATCGTCAGGGACTGATTTACGGCGGGGCATTCGGGGCGCATGCCGTTGGCCTCCGATTTTTAGGGGCCCCCAAAACTTCCTTTTATGTAATCATAATAACTACTAAAATTATCTCTCAAGAATAAAATTTCTGATTATTTACTTCATTTCATCACAAATATTCAAAATTTTTAATTTAATGTAACTTGTAATGTTAAAAATTATGCATTCGATTCGATATTCGAAAATTCGATAGGACACCTCGGCATGCTCCTCCTCTTATCGTTTCTAAGGTGTGTGACGACTGTAAATGCCCATAAAAACATTTCAAAATTGAAAAATTCATTAAAGTGGTATTTGTTGTGACATTTTACTGATTTGTAAATGTTTACATATGGTTAACTAAGGAATGATAATTGGTTTTAACTTAATTTACTTTGTGGAAAATTTTTGTGCAGGGACCCCCAAAAGTGACTGTGCCCTGGGCCCCCAAGTGTGTAGATCGGTCCCTGAATCGTGACTCACAGTCAAACGGCAGGTATTCCTGGCTGAGAATCTCATACAAAGCAATGAATTGACTATCAAGGCTCTGTCTGCTAACAAAAGCTCAAATCGTTAAATTTATTAGTTTTTCAACTATAAGTAATGTTTGTTTACATTCAAATCCGGTGATTTCTTTTCTTTCAAATTTATAACGAATCAGGATTGAGAAGAATTAAATACAATGCATTTAAAATCTAGTTTGTTAAAAAAAAAAACTGGATGTCAATTTATTTTTATCAAAATTGTTACTTATGGCGTTTTTTAAACTCGTAGTTCAATTAATTTTTAGATATTTTTTGTTTTGTTTTCAGGAACTAACATCTATGGCATTCTTGAATTTAATCCAACCATAATGTTAACGGGGAATATCAAAGAAACAAGTGTAAACTATTTTTGGATAATTTCAAGTTACAAACTAACACAAACAGTGGTCACACTCAGATTTTATTATACACTAGCTGCTTGCCCGTTCTCCGCACGGTGGGAAACGAATATTTTCTTCACACATATAATTCGAATTAAACCCAGTAATACGGAATCTCAAAACATGAAAAAAATACTTGAATCGTGACTAAAAGTTGACGTCATGAGTGCAAATCTGAGATGATTGCAACCTGATGACACAAAAACTTTGTAAGTGTCACTGGCGATCAAAAAAGAAGATCTTTACGGTATGCAAATGAAACTTCTCTCTTTCGAAAAATGCCTGATTTCTACTTCATATAATTTTGTTTTTTAAGCTTAATTATAGCATTTAATATATACCAGATGAATAAATTACATGATGTTGACAACTATTTTATTTTATCTTGCATTTCCTAAAGCGTGGACAATGCATTAGCGCAGTTATTTTGCAGATGACTTTATTGAATTTCACCTAAATTAACAAAACCTACATGAAATAATGTAAGCACCACGTACGTTATAAGCCAAAATTGCACACAGTTTTCGTGAAAATCGTCCCATTTCAAATGAAAACATTTGTGACGTAACTTCTGCGATAAAGTTTATCACCCTTACTAAACTCTTAATGCAGTATCACACTTGTTACATAAAACTGACGTTGGTCTCACTGTCAACTCGCACTAAATAAATAAATAATTGCATGTTTTATTTTTAACAATTTACAGTTAGACCCCTTCAAAACACGGGTCTACAACAGGATTTCGTAGAACACGGCAAAAAAATTGTGATAGTTTTCGTGTAACACGTTAAAAGAGACTCGTACAGCATGATAAAATGAGACATATGTTCTGATATTATGACGCTTTAGCTCCTGTAATTAACATAACTTTTGAATGGCAATACCAAACATCATTGTATTTCTACGGAGAGCAAATAAGTTTTGCCAAGATTATTCCGTGCAATCCGCACTCCAGGTGAGTATAGCGCAGGACCCGTACAACACGGATTCCTATAACACGGAACGTATCTACCGTGTTATAGGGAATCTACTGTAGTTGCATAGTGTCAAATTCAAAAGAAAATTCTAGGTTGCCTTATTTAGTAATATTTCATCTCACCTTGGTGGCAAATATCCGAACTGTATCAAAAGTAAACTTTACAAAATTTTTAATTCTGTATAACCCTCGAAAAAACTTCGGTGTTTACCATCTATGACGATTTTTCATGACGTGACAACTTATGCTTGCGTGCAGTGGCGTAGCCAAGGAGGGGATACGGGGTCACAACCCCCCCATGAGGAGTTTTTTTGCCATACAAAATGTATATTCTTCACTAGCTTATCACACACGCGTATACATACATATATGTGAGCTGCAGTAGTCGTAACACCCCCATGAAAAATTTCTGGCTACGTCACTGCTAGCGATAATTGATCATTTTTCTTTTCATGCATCAGTGATCAATCTACTTCAGGATGAGAATCTCCATTGAAAAAAAAATGTTCCAAAAAATCTGACCCCAGAAAACTCTGATTAACACAGTGGGGTTACCATGGGCCCAACCTAGAAAAAAATTTCGAGGGGGGGGGGTGTACAGAAATTAAATTTATAAATTCATAAAAGATGAAAAAGGTCCAATTTTTCACAAAAACGCTTCATTATTATTGTTTTGTTAACAAAATTTTAGATTTCTGGGGGACCCCTGGTCCCCCCGGGTACGGCCTAGGGGTTACACAAATACGCGCCGGACATATGCTCTTGTTTATGTCCGGAGGAGCGTGTACATTAGTGCTTGTGTACTGCTCCGGATAATCTGCCAGCAAGGCAGCAAAAATTGACATAAAAATGGCACCCATATGCGAAGGAAATAAAATTAAAGGTATATAGAATTACATGAAAACTTCGATTATTTTTAAAGTGCATGCCTCTTACAGTTCTATTTGTTTCACATTTGATGCGTTTTCACTTTTACGAGTCTTAAAAGCTGTAGAAATGAGTGGTTTCACTTAATTGTTAAATTTAATAACTTAAGTGGCAACAATGGATTCCGTTGCTACGGAAACTATAAAAATGGAACATGAAATGAGTTATTTTTGTTTACTTTGCTAGAACTGCCATATTGGTGTCAATAACGGCACCAGTCGATGCCAAATAGATCAAACCACAAATTAAACTTGACACTAAAGGCAATACCCAATACTTTGTTTGGCGGAATTTAAAAAAAAAATATCTATGCATACGCTAGTGACATCCGCTCATCTCAATTGTGGAATGGAATTAATAATACGTACAGAGCTGCACTATTTGGATATTTTTCGCCAACTTTGTTAAGAAATGTACTAACGTAGGAATCAACATACATTTCAATTCGTAAAACAAAAAATATATTAGACAGTATTAATTACGCCTTTCTAACAGCTTTTAGTAAAAGAAACTTCCGTAGCGCTGCTTTAACAAATAAGAATCAGTTATTTATTACACAGTACTTCGATCGCCAAAATGCCAACATACACCATTTTGCGAGATTTTTTTGTTTTCAGGGAATCATTCGAAGCATTGATTTAACAGCAATCAAAATGGGAAATAGTTATCTATCATTTATATGGTTCGATCGTTCAAAATTTAATGCAGGCATATTATTGATAAGTAGCAGTTATTTAAATTTTTATTAACTATAACGGGTTTTAATCACCGTTAACTGCCATGTACAAAATGCGAGAATTTCAATTTTCTGAAATTTGGCGGAATTCCTCCAACTTAAATAAGTTTACTTAATTTGGTGAAAATTCTATAGATCGTTTAAAATCGCCTTAATAACTGCATTATTTCTATATGAAACATCGAAGTATAGCGCCGTAAAACTTATACTTTTTATTAAAAATACTATTTCGTTACGCTCTCAGTAATTGGTGCCAAGCCCAAAACTGTACAAATCGGTAGAACCTATTACTTTCTCATAATTGCCAAATGAGCCATTTTTTTTTCGGCCAAACTAAAACATATGCATATTAGCTTCGGAAATCTCTCAATTCCTTATTCTTTTACACATAAAAAACATTGAATTCCAGCTCTGATTTAACATGAACGCAATACTTTAATTAAAAAATAACTTTGTAAATAATCTAAAGAGAAAAAAATCATTATTCTTTTATTTTTACTGCAGCAGTCTAAATAATTTAATAAAACAGCCAAACATGGCAACCTCAATGCTTATTTCTCACTTTTTTGACTACAGGGGTTACAATCACGGAATTGCGGAGAGCAAAAATTAGTGTTTTTGATGGGGTTTTTTATCAATATCTCCTAAACTAATTCGAATTTTGAAATTTAAATTAATGGAGGTTCTTTCTCGAAATTTTCCGAATTCGTGGATACCTCGTTCGAAACTCAACTCCCAGCCGTTTAGGAGGAGATGATGTTACACACACACACACACACACAGACAGACGCGCACAGATTTTAATAGTATAGAAGATAGTACTACTGATATTTTAAAAAACCTCTAATAATGATGTTGCAGGGTGTCTACCGCTCTTGAAAGTCTGGTAAAAGCCGGGAAATCGGAAAATGGGTCCGGAAAATTCACCAAAGAATCAATTTTTTTCATGTCTGTTTTTTCTACACTTTCTCTCTAATTGTCAGACTGGAAACCGAAGGCAACTGCGACGCATTTTTCGGACCGCGAAAGCATCAAGCGATGTGTTTGTATAATGAGGAGAAAATGGGGGACTCATCAATCGTGACGCGAGGGTAAAAGACAAATTAGCTTACTTGGTAACTTATATATTAGGACTGTATTTCCAAGAACAGTTAGTTAATTCTATCAGAAAGTGCAACTACTTCTGTTTCTCAATTGATGAAAGTTTAATCCTGTATACTTTAGTCAAAATTGATTTAAAGAAGTTGTACAAAATATGCAAATATAAAGACAAGCATTGTGCAATTTCCCTAAGTAAAATGCATTGGTCAGAAGTTTTTTTTCCCGGGACCTCCCAAAAGTCAGAAAATTGACTTTCAGAAATTTGGTAGACACCCAGTGTTGAGAACCTCTAAAAAGCGGGGTGGTTATGATTACTTCAACTCATATGTATGTATAGGTGTTTGTGACAAGGGAGTGAAGAATATACATTTTGTATCTCAAAAAATTCCTCATGAGGGGGGGTTTATGACTCCCCTAACACCCCCCCCCCCCCGGCGATATCGCGTAAGTGCAACTGATGAGGTGAAGGCCAATGTTGGAGGGTATGCGCTTCAATTTCTGAATGTTCTCGACATATATTTTTTCCACACTTCAAACACGTAGTTTTTGATTTCTTGTGCTTTTCTCTTGGACACAAGTAGCATCTACGGTAGCTTAATTTTTGCTTGTGGTTCATCCAGAAACTGTTGTTGTTTTTGCCTTGATTTCATATGAGGTACTAAAAGTGAAAATGCCAAATCCTTCAAGAAATGCCTCCTGTTTCTGAATTTTTCAGGTGAAGTTTTGGTCGATAACAGCAAGATCCTTGAATTTATTCCCGTAATGTTTAGAAGTGAAAAGAATATCGCCATAGGCCACCGGTTAGATATTCAGCTACAGAGTAAGATCCTCCGATTTCATCGACAACACCCCTCAGGGGGAAAACCTTCTTTAGGTTTTTACGGGTGTCGCAATCCCGGGGCCCCAGCGATCTTTCGCTCTCCTGTGTTCTACCCTCCTCTCCTCTTAGCTGTCTCCTTCCTTTTCCCCCTCAGTGTAGTTTCTTCTTTGGAGGTGAGGGCCCCCCTTTAGAAGCTGCGGTCACTCAGTACCGTCAGCTTCTATTGGCGGAAAACTACCCACGTGTTTGCCGTGCGTGGAGACCCGTGTCCCCGGAAATGGGGATCCTGGTAATTGAGGGGTCTTTTCTCCAACACATTGCTTTGGCCTCGGCTTCGGGTAAACGGGAGGTACACAGCGTTCCCTTGTGTATCAATCGGCTGGTGGTACTGATTTCGATCAACTGCTAGGGATCAAGCAATCGGACATCTACTGGGCACGTCGTTAAGGGTGGATGCTGCCTAAGGGATGTACTGTGAGCGTATAGACCCGACTAGCACTGGTGTGCAATTGCACATCCCCTTGTTGGACTCCGTGGTGGGTGGTGCGGTCGAGTCCGAATCTCAATTTTCCCCAACATGGATATGAAAAATTCTTCGTCAATCGTCAACGTTTCTGCTGTCAACCACTAATGAACACACCGATACACAATTTGCACACATGAATGCCCGATTCTTCCTTATTCACTCTGCTGAAGGTAAACTTAATGAAACATCGCCATTTTTAATTCACAAATGTATCACTGACAATGTAGGAGAAGTCAAAAAAGTTAAAAAAAATTGAGATCTGGAGACCTATTAGTAGAAGTATCCAACAATAGACAAGCTTGCAAAATAATGAAAATAAAAAACCTTGGCCTAAAAACAGTTACAGTGACACCTCATACCTCCCAAAACATCTCCCGAGGAGTCGTATCAGAACCCGACCTTCTGCACTGCTCTGAAGCTGAAATACTTGAAAACCTAAAAGATGAAAAAGTATGCGCTGTGCGTCGAATCACTATTCGGCGCAATTAATCAAATAATCAATACTAAACATATTATCCTAACTTTTCAGTCTCCCACTATTCCATCTCATATTAAAGCCGGCTACCTATTATGTCCCGTCAGACCATATATACCAAATCCCATCCGTTGCTTCCAGTGCCAAAAGTTCGGCCATACTAAAACCTCCTGTCGTGGGTCACCTGCCTGTGCGCGTTGTGGTGCTTCTGACCACGACAGTGAGACCTGCTCTGCAGCTCCAAAATGTGTAAATTGTAAAGAGGAACATCCTTCATACTCCAGATCTTGCCCGAAATGGGCGTTTGAAAAAGAAATCCAGTCCCTACGTGCCTCTCAAAGAATCTCATATCCCGAAACCCGTAAGTTAATAGAAAGCCGGACACCAAAACCTGGTTTATCTTATGCAGCTGCAACAAAATCTACCAAAACAATAGCAACCCAAACTGAATTACCAAAATCTGTACCTGTCTCATTTCCTTCTGCAACAGCACAAACATCTAAACAATCAACTTCCAATCAAACTAAATCCTCCACGTCTTCCCAAAAAAATATATTGAAGAAAAACTCTCAAAATGTTAACTCCACCCGACCACAAATAAAAAAAGTCTTCTGTCTACCGAACAAAGTACAACAAACCTAAAATTAAACATGTCCCACCACAACGCCCTATAGATGACACTATCCTACACTTGGACCCTTCTGACTCAGAAATGTCAGATCTTCCCATGGATGATGACGACATTCCTAGCACCCCTCTCAAGCCTACGGGGATTAAGAGCAAGATGAGCATCATCCCAAATACATGATTATGGCTCTGCTGCTATCCTGGAACTGCCACGGTTTCCTTAATAAAAACGACGACCTCAAAATACTGATTTATGATCATAACCCCGCTTGCCTCTGTGTGTTACTCAACTTAAAACATTTTGCCCTCCTCGTGGTACCAAGATTAGATTGCACTTGTTTGATGTATTATTATTAATGCTACTTTGAAATATATCTAATTAAGTGCTGATTTTTCACCTAAATCAAATAAATGCATACAAAACTGCACAAATACATATCGGTATCACAGGTCTAAAAATTCATATAAATTATACCCGGACACAATTTGCAGATTTTAACACACAATTAAGCCATTTTCATCTAAAAACATTTAAATGCATACATTTTTCCAAACACACAAATGTACACACACTTACAAATAGATAGGAAAAGTTTTGAAATGGTTTGCGACTTCTTTGTGCAGTTTTAAGTGCTATTTTCTTTTTCACTTAATAAATTTTTTTTCTCTGCTTAATTTTTATTGGACCATTATTTAAAACAATGATTATTTATTTTACGAAGAATTTGTTTTTCTAAGCTATATTTTTTTTCTAATGTTTATGTGAACACAATCATTTTTTTTAGAAAAGGAAAAAAGAAACTATTTCTGTTTTGATGAAAGTTAATATTTTATTCACATTTTCAAAAGTACATATATATATATATATAATTAATGAACAGTTTTAATAATATTAACCACTACCATACCCATATGCCAGAGTAGAAAAATCCCCCAGAAGAATAAGTTTGTCATATATCATTCAGTGCAGTTTTGTTTCAGGTTTATTAACGACTTTTCTTCTCTTGGCATCATGACAGATTTTTTTCTCATTACACAAAGCAATTGAATGTATAGAGTCTTTGTTACAAGCTAAATATTACGAAAGTTTTTAGAGTAAACCCTCTTATTTTGCAGCATGTATTGCCATTTGTTGTCTCATACGCATAATTTTTGGGCCCAGTTTTAAATAAAGAAAGGAAGAAAGAGTTATAAATATATATTAAGTTATTTAATTTATCATAGCAAGATTAGTAATTACCTGATACAAATATTTTTATAGTGTCACCGTTCAACTCATCAGTGAATTGTCCTAAGAAATTCTCCAGTGGAGGATCGTTTATTCTGTCAGATGCGTATATTATGCTGTCAGTATCGTGATACAGAACAGCATGTCCTAGTTTTTTCCATTTCTGAATATAATTTCAATCTCGCCCATGCCATTATGAAAGATGCTAAAAAAACATTTGTTGAAGTATCTTGGGAAACAAACTCGTTCACATACTTCCAATGAACAGCAACCAATCCATCTGTAGCGAAATATATATCTTTGATCTAAAAAAGAAAAAATATATACAGGTTCGATAAGAAAAAATATAATTCTTTGTAATACTTATTAAAAAATAGCTGTTTACTTACTAATTTAGTAGAATCCAACATCATTTTATTAAAGTTCGGCACTGAATCAATATAAGACACTTGAGATTTGTTCAAGTTCTTACCCTATCTGTCCCCTCAGGGGGAAGACCTACTCTAGGTCTTTATGGGTGTCGCAATCCCGGGGACCCAGCAATCTTTCGCTCTTCTTTGTTCTACCCTCCTCTCCTCTTAGCTGTCCTCTTCCTTTTCCCCCTCAGTGTAGTTTCCTCTTTGGAGGTGAGGGCCCCCCTTCAGAAGCTGCGGTCACTCTGTACCGTCAGCTTCTATTGGCGGAAAACTACCCACGTGTTTGCCGTACGTGGAGACCCGTGTCCCCGGAAATGGGGAACCTGGTAATTGAAGGGTGTTCCCGTAGGAGAAATCATCTGTATGGCATTTCCATTGGGACGGGATCAACCTCAACACATTACTTTGGCCTTGGCTTCGGGTAAACGGGAGGTACACAGCGTTCCCCTGTGTATCAATCGGCTGGTGGTACTGACTTGTTCAACTGCTAGGGATCAAGCAATCGGTCTTCTGCTGGGCACGTCGTTAAGGGTGGACGCTGCTTACAGGGATGTACTGTGCACGTATAGACCCGGCTAGCACTGGTGCAAGTATAAGCATCCCCTTGTTGGGCTCCGTGGTGGGTGGTGCTGCCGGGTCCGAACACCCTTTTTCCAACATGACTTCAAAATTTTCTTCTCCCTATCACCATTTGACACAAATATTCTGCACTCAATAAACAAAGAAAACATGGATTCTCAATTTATTAATACAAATGCTCGATTCTTCATCATTCACATTGTTGAAGGTAACTTCCATGAAATATCACCATTCCCTATCCACAAATGTATCACATCCAATGTAGGCGATGTTAAAAAAGTAAAAAAAATTAAGATCTGGAGACCTCCTGGTAGAAGTATCAAACAATAGACAAGCCTCAAAAATAATGAAAATAAAGAACTTTGGACTAAAATCTGTCACAGTGTCACCCCATACATCCTTAAATACATCCAGAGAAGTCATATGAGCCCGAACTTTTACACTGCTCTGAAGCTGAAATACTAGAAAATCTGAGAGACGAAAGCGTATGTGCTGTCCGTCGAATCTCTATTCATCGCAATAGCCAACGTATTAACACATAACACATAGTCTTAACTTTCCAGTCTCCTACAATTCCATCCCATATAAAAGCCGGTTATTTATTATGCCCTGTTAGACCATACGTATCAAATCCAATCCGTTGCTTCCAGTGTCAAAAGTTCGGCCATACTACAACCTCCTGCCGTGGCCAAACTGCATGTGCCCGTTGCGGTGCATCTGGCCACGACAGCGACACCTGCAGTGCACCAGCAAAATGTGTTAATTGCAAAGTGGACCACCCCTCATATTCAAAATCATGCCCAAAGTGGGTCCTCGAAAAAGAAATCCAGTCAATACGTGCCACACAAAGACTTTCGTACCCTGAAGCTCGTAAAATAATAGAAGCTCGCACACCAAAATCTGGCCTATCCTATGCTGCTGCAGTAAAATCTACCAAATCAATAGCTACTCAGACTGATTCACCAACAAATACTTCCCTTACCAATACCTCCATCAGTAAACAAACAGCACCCAAACAAAATAAATCCTGCTCTATATCCCAGAAAAATCTTCCAAAGAAACAGATACCAAGCAATAGTTCCACCCAAGTTAGGCCACTGCTCAGTAAAAAAGCTTCCTATAAACTAAAATACAATAAATCTAGCATGAAAAAATTACCTCCACAACCACACATTGATGACTCCATTTTAAACCTAGACCCATCAGAATTCGACATTAGTGATGAATAATCCATGGAGCAAGAAGAAATTAAACCTCCAGATATCTCTGCAGGGATCACAACTAAGAAGACTCACAATGCCAATAACATCACTTAATTATGGCATTGTTGCTCTCATAGAACTGCCACGGTTTTCAGAATAAAATTGATGACCTTAAAACACTTCTCTATGACCACAATCCCGCCTGCTTTGCTCTTCAAGAAACTTACCTCAAAGCCGATAAAGATCCTACAATTCACAAATATACAATCCTTCGCAAAGACCATGAACTCAGGGACAGGGCCTCTGGTGGAGTGGCCCTGTTAGTCAACAATAACTATCCTTACATAATAGTCTATCTGAATACAAAACTCCAAGCAGTGTCCGCTCGTGTCAAATTAAAACAGCTAACAACCATCTGCTGCATTTATCTCCCTCCTAATGAAACCATCAGCCAAACATCTCTCAATAACCTTATTCATCAACTTCCAACACCAGTTATACTCCTTGGTGACATGAATGGCCATAGTCCATTATGGGGCAGCAAAGATACCAATACTAGAGGTGAACAAATAGAACAAATAACAACTGATTTCTCCCTATGTATTATGAATAACGGCGACAATACTTACTTCCATCACCCAACTAAATCCTTTCATGCCATAGACCTTGCCATCTGTTCCCCTTCAATCCTCCCTTTATATAATTTCTCTGTTTCTGGTGATTTGCATAACAGCGATCACTTCCCGATCATTCTCACACCCTTATATTACAATCTCAACCAAACCACTAACATAACCAGATATATTCATGATAAAGCAGTCTGGCAGACCTTTACTTTGCTATCTACCATATTGCCAAATATTATGGAAGGCAACATAGACAAAGTGGTTAAGAATGTCACCTCTATCATCATAAATGCAGCTGATGCGAGCATTCCAAAATCCGTTAAAAGCAACCATAGAATTAAAAAACCGTGGTGGAATGAGGCTTGCACCCTAGCTAAAAAACAGCATAAAAAAGCGTGGGGTAATTTTCAGCGGTACCCCACCACTGAGAATCTTATCAGGTTTAAAAAAGCTCGTGCAAATGCACGCAAGATAAGGAGACGTACCCAGAAAGAATCCTGGATTCAGTATGTCTCCAGTATCTCTCCCTCTACCTCCAGTAAGGAGCTATGGGACAAAACTAAAAAAATCATGGGTATCTATAGTAATCACTCCATATCCTGCCTATCCATCAATAACCAAATTATTTCAGATACAAAAAGAATTGCACATACCATTCGTCAATCTCTTGCGTTCACATCCTGCAGTACCACCTATTCTAGCACCTTTCTTCCATAGAAGAAACAATCCGAACGCCATAAACTTAACTTTGACACCTCCTCTAACTTCTCCTACAATAGTACTTTCACTATGAACGAACTATTAAAAAGTTTAAGACAGTCATCAAACACATCCCCTGGCCCTGACGGTGTCACCAACGACATGCTTAAACATCTCTCCCATGACTCGTTAGCTAATCTCTTGCAGATGACAAAAAACTTACGTTTGCTAATCATATTTCTGACACTCGTAGAAAATGCGAAAAAAAAACTCAACATTTTAAAGGTCTTAACCAATACCTCTTGGGGGGCAGAGCGTGATGCTCTGATGCGGATCTACCGAGCTGTCATCCGTTCCAAAATGGACTATGTAAGCTGCGTTTATGGATCGGCTTCTAAATCAATGCTAAAAAAACTTGACACCGTGCATCATACTGCACTACGCATATGCTCTGGAGCTTTTAAGGACATCACCTGTACATAGCCTTTACGTCACCTGTCATGAACCATCTCTCACTCTCACACGCCACAAATTGTCATTGAATACCTATTTTCGCATCTTTTCTCATTCTTCACATCCCTTAAAGGATTCTTTGATAGATACCCAACTGGACCAGTTTTATGCAAATCCCCCTTCCTGCACTCCCCCCCTTCGGACTTAGGATCCGTAGGAGTGTAGTCGGTACCCAGTTAGAGGATCTTAATGGATCTACTTGTTCATTTCATGAAGTCCCACCATGGACCCAAAATCAGATTCCCTACCTACAACCATTCGAAGGCTTCACAAAACCAAACACTTACCCCATAATATATAAACAGTTATTTCTAGACCATAAAAGCAAATATCAAAACTTCGAAGAACTGTATATTGACGGCTCAAAATCTCATAATCATGTTGGCTTTGCTTATGTACATCATAATCATTCTTACAACTACACCCTACCTTCATTTTGTTCCGTATTTACAGCCGAATTAATAGCTATTTATGAAAGCCTTCTTTAGATCTCGAGAACAAATACCAAACATTTCATCATCTACTCTGACTCACTAAGTGTCTTGGAGAATCTGAAATCCGGCTCCCTAACTCATAGTTATATTTTGAAAGTCTTACACATGCACAAGAGACTCATGAACCGTGGATACAACATCCTGTACTGCTGGATACCTGGCCATATTGGGATTCTTGGAAATGAAAAAGCCGATTCTTTGGCCAGGCATTCTACTGTCCCATATAATTGTGATATACCCTATACTGACATAAAATCTGGCATCTCTTCCCTAACAAAAGGCACTTGGAATCATATATGGGACTGTGAAACCCAAAACAAACTTCACTCTATCCGGCCAGCCCTTACCCACTGGTCCACTCTACCGTACCACAAGCATGATGTCATTCTGACACGTCTTCGCATTGGCCATACGAGACTTACCCATAAGTACCTCCTTTTGGGTTAACCTGCTCCTGAATGCCCTCATTGTCATACTCCTCTTACCATACATCATCTTTTAACATCTTGCTCTGCTTTTAAAGCCTTTTACCTAAGTTATTTTAATTGTTCTCATCCCAGACTTGAGGATCTTTTGGGTGAAACCCCTCACCAGCACTTGTTTTTATTCCTTCAACGGGCTAACGTTCTTTCTTCGGTGTGACGTATCTGCACACTTCTGACTTGTATCTGGATGGGATCCCCCATCCAGATGTCTTTGTTTGACCTTATATCTACTTTTAACACTTTTTGAATTTTACTTTTCACCTTTTAGTCTTTACATTTTAGCTTTTACTAGATATTTGTTGTAGCTTTTATCCGAATACATCATGATATGATTTTAACTCCTTGTCTGGCGCAGCATGTCCTTTTTGGACCTTGTGCCAATAAACACCAACCAACCAACCAATCTTATCCCATCTGTAAATAAAATTTCAAGCATGTTAAAAATGAACACACACACACATATACACAAGCACATTGAAAAAATGAAAAATATAAAAAGTAAATATACCTTCCCCAAAAACTATTTAGTGCTAGTTTTGTTACTTGTCTCCGACCTGGATTTTAAGCAACTAATGTAGAGTCCAACTTTACGCCTTCACGTTCAAAATACTCATTAATGTATTGCAGTTGTTGCTCTGTTGTTACACACCCCGTAGGCCGGCCACTACTTTCCTGTTTGATCTTCAGGAAAAGATCTATGTATGATCTAAATAGGGAATTGAAGTAGATATGATTAAGATTTTGAGTAGATAAATTTCATATATATGAAAGAAAAAAACTGAAGAAATAATAAATTTTATCCTTAAAGCATTAAAAGATAATGACACAAATAAATAAAATGAGGATAATACAAATTTTTTTGTTGCTTACATTAGTGATCTAGTAACCCTTTCAACAGCCTTTTTCACCTCCTCATGGTAACCCATGTTTCCAATTAAGCAGTGTTAATCGTTTGAATGTCTGCAGCCCATTTGCCTCTTATCACAACAAACTCGACAGAGTGGAAAGATGAGTTTTCCTTGGCATCTGTAAGGCAGTACTCGAAGGTGCAGTTCTTGAGAAGGTAGTACCTTACACTTAATTAAACCAAAATGTTGGTGCAAATCTCCAAAATCCTTTATTATCTCAGGGTGGCCTACGGGATATTGACAATATTTTTTCACCTATAAGTAAAAAAAAGTACATATATACAGTAGAAGATCTTTATAATGCAAACCTCGAAACGCAAGGTTTTGCATTATATAGAATTTTGTGTTATATGGATCAATCACTTATATCATTAAACTTCCCTAGTAAACATATTAAAATATAGCTAGAACACATAAATATAATGCTTAAAACTTTTTTTAAATACAAATACTACTTTAAAAAACAAAAAAATGGAATTTATTTATTTACAGAAAAAATAAATAAATTGAAATTACCAAAAGCATTAAAGTTTATTTGTTAAACAATATATTAATTTTGATTTGTTTTAGAATTTGCAATCTCTCAACAAATAACTTTTCTTGCAGCCTTTGAACAGGTAATAATTTTACTTTGGTTACGCAGTCTTGTGTTTCTAGGAATTTAAAATATTGATCTCTTATGGAAATTTCTTCAGATTCTGAAAGTTTTTCAACTTTCTCTCCAGCATTTGATTCTGTTTCAGAATTGTTTTCCTCTTGTTTTGAAACAGAGGAAATTATTTCAGCACTGGTCAAATGATTAACAATTTGTGACTTATCATCCATTACCAAATATTCAAAATGTTTTCTTCATGCAGGTTTGCAAACTGAGTACTTTCCATTTTGTGCACAATGCATTAGTTCAGCAGTTTTCATTTTAACTAAAGATGGCTTAAATCCAGTTCCAAAATTCAGTTTTAAAATAGTGTTACATTGAGAAAACTCCCCTACTTCTCATAGACTTTTTAAAAAGTATTTTACTGTCAATATTGAGACATAAGCATATCGTCGGGCAGGGGGCGGGGCGTGTGCCAACCCCCCCCAACTTTGTTTAGAAAACCATTCATTTTAAAACCTTTCTTCTTGCCAAACTTAAAGAAACATGGCTATTTTTACTTTAGAATATGCTATGTGCATTCTCCCACCCACACGCACACACATAAAAAAAAAAAAAAAAAAAAAAAAAAAAATTTGGTGATGCTATGCGTATGATTTAGGAAGCCAAGTAACGGCATACGATTTAATATAAAACAAATCAATTTACAAAGAGAAATATAACTAAATAAATAAACGTCTGTTTGGGAAGTCAATGGTAGAGGAGGGAGAAAGAGAGTGGTTCGGTAGTGGAGGGAAAAAGGGAGAGGTTCGTGGTTTTATTAAAGTAAACATTCCTTCCTCTTCGACCCGGCCGGCCAGCTGTTATGCTGATAATGCATAATGCATGCATGGGAGAATAATTGTTTATTTTAAGCTTGGCATGTTGTGGGATTTATCTAATGTCTCAAAATTAATTCCCTAGGAAAGCAATAAAAAAAAAAAAAAAAAGCAGATTGTAGAAATTTCTTAATTGTGATTTTCTCTGTTTTACATCCGAATTGCAGTTTATAGAATTTGGCGGTATAATCGATCTTCTACTGTATATATATATATACATACTTTACATAAAATGAATCTATCACACAGCATACAGAAAGAAAGTATTAGCTTACCCATGCATATAACGATGTGAAGTCCACATATTTTGGCTACCCTCTCATAAAATAATTGTGATAGCGTTTGTTCTTCCACTATAGAATGAATCCCTAGGATTTTAACCTATCTGAAGATCGTGTGTCTTCAAAAACACTTAAAGGGCTTCTCATTACCTTCTTATCTTTTAAAAAGTCATTGTTCCCATTTCTCTAAAACTGTAACCCTAGGGATACAAATTTCCTGGTGGTTTCTTGAGTTTTTTTTATCCAGATTAGCCATTATTATTCCATTAATTGGGTTTTTCTTGTCACAGTCATAGCAAACAAGACAGCCATGAATAAACAAACCTGTAAAGAAATGCATGTAACTATCATTTACTCATTAAAATGTAAATGAAAAAAACAAATGACTTCTTTTACTACTTCAAAAAATTAAAAAATCTCATGATACTGAAAGATTGTTTTGTTAGTTTCACAGTATCCATCCACTGAAATTGTTCGCTATTTTTTTTTCCCCCCCAAGACCATTCAATGCATGAAGTATGCAAATACCATCTTTTTTCTGAAGTAAAAATCTAGCCATCTGATAGCGTACTGCACTATATCTGGTAGAATTCACATACCTGTGAACTGGTACCATCGCAATCGTGCTTGTTTGGTATGTGGCTAGAACCTGTATGGTGCCATGCAAGGAGCAGCAATTGTAATGTAACTAAAAAAAGAGTAAAAACAGTTAACCAAAAGAAAGACAAACTTACGCATTTAGCAACATTACAAATATTTTAGCATTTATTACCAAAAGGGGTCCACTCCATAACTTTCAATAAACTGCTTCCTGAAATCAAGACATAGCATCTTCGCAAAATATCCACATTCCATCTAATTAATAATTTAAGAATCAAATTAACATCTCATATAAGCAATCAATCCATATTATTTTCTTATTTCAAAACATAAGTATTGAAAAAAAAATTGTACCTGCAATAAGCAGTCATTTCCTCTTTAAAATTGAAGTTATCTGTCACGTGAACAGTGTACCATGACTGAAAGGCTTCATGTGCAGAAGTTTGACATTTGTGTCAGGGCTTTAATATTTAGCTCCAGGAATAGGTCCCGATATATTTCTGGCGTTTTCAAAACATTAAAAAAATGTGGGAAATAACCTTTCTTCAGCTCGTCCATATTCCAAAACAGCCTGGAAGTTTCAACAGAGCCATTGGTAGGAAATTGTAAGAATCAATGACTCTTATATTTACTGTTCACTGTGTAATACACATAATGTTTGAACCACATAGAATGATATCAGGAGTCACTCCCTGTTGCAGAAGCCATCCCAGTAAAAATTGACCTGTCAAATCTAGTAATAGAACTAATTATTAAATAAAATAAAGAATCTATATTACATATGACATACGCATATAGAAATTTATTTCAATTGTTTATAATGTAATAGCGTTTACCCCTTCATATTGTTGCGATCGCGTATAATACCCTTTATGCTTTGTTGAGAATAACCAACTACAGAAGTCCGCACAGGCTGTATACCCATCAAATATATGTTCCTCTTCCGCTTTCTTG